>VOQZ01000357.1:0-49722 GCA_008079305.1 Phytophthora palmivora | reverse complement strand
GTGGTGGATCCAGTTGATGGATAAGATTGATGGAGATTAGTGACACCTTGGATGGGACGAGATAGATGTATTGACATACGATCTATACATGTACCAGATCGAAGGCTGGAGATCTCGTATGGATATGGATGATGTGGGACTTGCATGATTGTAATGGGGTGCAACGGTATGTCTATATAATCTGTGGAAACTGGTGATCTAAGCCTAGATGTCAGATCTAGGCTATAATCTATATCCGTGAAGACCAGATCGGTTCACATATGGGGTCTATTCGGGGAAGTGGATCAAGGCTCATGAACCTAGATCCATAGGCGGATCCGAGTGATCCGGGATCTAGGGATATTATGGCAAAGATGAACGATGATTGGGGGATTGCACGGCATGGAATAAGCTCGGATATGTTATAATTATGATTATCACGAAGTATTGTCACCGGATCATGCATGGAAACCCTAGATCAACAAGATCAAGGAGATCTAGCCGATCTGATTGGATCAGCATGATCTAGCTTTATTAAGGCATGATCTGACTCGGGAGACGTGTGATCTGGACATTACGGTGGATGATTACGATATTGGGAGAAAGAGAAGGCCAGATCACGACATTGCGACTAGTGATCTAATGTTTATGGTTCAGATCCAAGGTGATCTGCAAAGATGTCGACTGCCAGGATGGTGAGGACAAGAAAGGACAAGGATCAGGATAGCGTAATCAGTCGATGTGTCGTTAAGGATAGGATACAGGATGGGATAGGTCTTAACATTAAATCAGAACCGAATTTGCATCGTACGACACAAGTGCTTCGCTACGCGCCTGGAAACGGGAACTACATTGGCCCTACGGTATTAATAGCGATTTAGGTGTATAGATCTAGGGTGGTTGATAATATCTAGATAATATATTGGCTAGATCCAACCTCCTAGTATCTTACCCTAAGTGCAGATCCAAGATCCCGGTATTAATGCTTAGCCGGTAGATCTTCGGTTTCTCAACGATCAAGATCGCGCTATAGGAAGCGCCAAGCAATCAAAGGACCCGCCGTAAAGGGAAATCAACACTAAAAGGAATTACTACAAGGCCGGATCCAGATCTAGGCCGCCGGATCCAAGCTCGATCTAATCGCTTGGACTCCGGATCTACTACTGGCGAGTGGTGTGAAGACTCCCCGCTACTCTACGACCCCAACGTCACGCCAAGACGTTCAACCAACACCGATCGAGCAACTTAGCAGTCACCAAGAGAGGAAGATCCAGCCCAACCGACGGGTACACAAGGTGAGCAAGTTCAGCAGATCACGGATCATCGGAGGACCCCCTTCGTTAGTCGGTGTCCGGGCATTGGTGGGAAGTTGGATCTAGCGATCTCGCAGATTTTGCTGATCCCGCTACACCACAATGGTGCGCGTGCCCGGATCTGTTGGTGACTCGGGATTTCACCGTGAGTCTCAAGAAGATGTTCAAGTGAAGGTTGAACAAGGGGAACAAGCGTCATCGGACCTCGGATCGACGATGATGCCGCTGAATGAATCAAGATCCGCGGATCAGCAGAGCGCTAGGAGGAACTCTGCTGACGGAAGAGAGGGTGATCTGGATCCAGATCCAGATCTAGAAGAAAAACCTCTACCTCCACAGGTCCCCACGGGGACCCCGACGGATCTCGACGCAAGTCGAGATCCGTCAACAAAACAAGGGAAGGCGAAAGTGGAACCGTACAGATTGGTCGGATCTCCGGTCGAGCCTCACCATATCCACCAGGGATCTTCCAGTCTCTAGATCCGATAAGAAGAAGCCGAAGAAGAAGCTAACGCGGAAGAAGATGAAGGCTCCAGAGATTGACGACGAAGATCAGATCGGATCTAAACCTAGATCCAGATCGGGACAAGGCTGGTCAGACGAAGATCTGGAGAATCTATTCTACCACAAAGAACTTCGCGAGTTCCTGGATCGAGATCCCGTGATGCGGATCCTGAGGCTGAAGCAGGTCGGAGATCCAAGAGAACCCGTATCAGCTCCGATCAAGACTGCCAACAAATTAGAAGCAGTCAAGGATTTATTACGACTGTTGAAGGAAGCAGGAATGACCACGGGAGCTTTCGATGCGGATGATGTCTTTGATCTAGATCTCAAGGTGATCCAGACTGCCACCAAGGATCTATTCTCCAAGCTCAAGATCCTCGTCGGCGAGATCCCCAGATCACAGATCCAGTGCCATCACCTCCGGCAAGTATTACGGATCGCCAAACGTCCTCATCACATTACGCCTCGGCTGCCGAGGACGAATCAGATCTCTCATCGGAACCAAAGCGAATGTCTCTGGGACCCTCCGGTACTTCAATGCTGGAGGCGAGATCCAAGATCCAACGTCGGAATCAGCCGAGATCCGGCCGCTCAAGGACGATCCCGACCTCCGAAGACCAGATCACAGCAGCCACGACGTCAGATGCCTCATCAGGCACCTTACAGAAGTATTTCGAAGCAGCCATGAGTAGATTCCTGGCGGAACAGCGAGGGCCGATCATGGATCAAGGAGCGACGAAGATTCAGGATCCAGGATCACAAGATGTAGATATGGAATCTGTGAGATCTGAACGTAGCACATCTCGATGGGAGTATGATCCAGACGATATCGACTTCCCCACGGCTGCTCGAGCGACGGTCGCGACCGCTACGACCGGATCAGCCGGATCAACCATGATCCAGAGAGTCCGGATCTCTGCGATCTCAGATCTCAAGGAGTTCACGGGGAAGGATCAAGACGAAGATCGAGCCAGAGCGTGGATTGGCAAAGTGAAATCGGCGTTCATGCGAGATCAAGCCTCCGATGAAGAAAAATGTTTGACCTTTGCGGATCTATTGGCTGGATCCGCCAAGAATTGGTATCGGCAACTAAGCAGATCCACCCCCGTAATAAATGGTCGGATCTGCTTAGAGCTTTCCAAATCCAGTACTGCGGATTGGGGGTATCAGTGGCTAGACAATACTATCACGCTCGACGTCGACCAGAAGAATCTCCCCTCGATTATCTTTACCGTCTGAATGTCGCCGGATTACGCGCAAAGTTGAAGATCAAGGATGGTAATGCGAAAGATCGACGCGAACATGTGGATCACTATATCGAAACTTTGGAAGATCAAGATCTAGCTGACAGGCTGACTCTGCTACGACTATCCGACGCGGATGATCTCGAAGAAGTGCTACGAGCCCGTGAACGTGCAAAGAGCAGACAGAAGAAAGCCGCGTTCGGATCTAGCAAGTACCGGCAGAAGGCAACTAATCCAGCACCTGCAGCTACGACAAAACATGTCCGCGCGGTGCAGATCAGAGCCATAGAGTCCGAATCTGAGTCCGGATCCGACGGATCGGATGGATCTGACTCGGACGGAGACAATCATCGGCGGATCTACCTGGCAGCTGAGCAGGATGTCACTCCAAAAGTGGAATCTGGTATGGAGAAGGTCGAGCAAGTACCAATCACCCACAAGTCGACAGATCAAACCCCACCAGATCACAGATCCCGGATCCAGAGTGGCGGATCCGATCGGAACCGTTGCTCGCACTGTGGATCCAAGAAGCATTCAGATCTAGGATGCTGGAGACGCCTTACTTGTCATAAGTGTGGCAAGCGAGGACATCCGGCAGATCACTGCCTCTGTGTGCCGGGGGGGTGGGGAATTACATGATATGGGAAAATGTCCTATGGAAGAGTTCTACAACCAGATCCGCCAATGGTTCAACCCAGCCAAACATGCAGGTATGCTTCCGGAATCTGCAGAGAAGATGTTAAACTAGGACGCTCGCCGGGTTGGAATCCGGTACGAGCCGAGCGCTCTAGATATTGCATCTATGCATTTGTGAACAAGAGATCGGTAGATCAGGTGGTAATAGGATCCCAGATCTACGCGATAATACATGTGATCTGAATGGAAACCGTGCTGTCGCAATCTCAAGTGTCCGCCAGGCGGACGATTACTCCAGATCCGAAGTGACCATGATGGTGGATCTCCACCCAGGAGAGATAAGGGGTTATTGGAAGCAACGGGATCCAGATCTGTGGTTCCAGCCCACAGATCAGGAGGATATACCAGTGATTCAAAAGCCAAGTCAGATCAAGGAGATCCGAAGATCCGAAGTTATGGATCTCTTGCCAGGAGAATCTCGGGGATATTGGAAACACTATGCCCCGGGAAAATGGTTCCGACAAGCCAAGATCACTGGTAAGATCAACAATGAGAGAGGGATCTTGCTCTTAGATACAGGCGCCGAAGTATCCATAGTGGATACGGCCTTTGCTCGTAAGGTTGGGTGCTATATCGATACGAGCCAGATCCAAGATTGCGTTGGGATTGGCGAAAGTGTTTACAGGACAGAAGGAAGAACCCGGATCAAGATCACTATGGCTGGATCGCTGGTTTACTTTTTCGATATTTGGGTTGGAGATCTGGCAGGTCAAGATGCCATCCTGGGTATGGATTTCATGGTACCGGCGGGGATCCGACTGGATCTGGCCTATGGATCTATAAGTTTACCTGATGAGGTGCGGATCCAGCTTAGTGGGCGTCGACAGCTTTACAGCGACAAGGCCAGGCTGGTAACTGTAGGAGAACATATCCAGATCGAGATCGGACAATCAGTGGAACTTCGGTTACATCTCCGGATGTCAGATCACGAGAAGTTCTGGGGTCACCGGGGAGATCGTTGGGTACCCACGGTGGTAAAAGGCCTCGGGAAGAGACGGTATCTGCAGATCACCAACGTGAGCGATAAGGCGATCATATTGCAAGAAGATGTGAGAGTTGGGATCTGGCTATCGGGTGATCACATCCCCGGATGCCAGGATTTGTCTCGGTGGGGTCACGTCGGTATATGGAATGGCAAAATCTGGCTCTGGAAGCCACGGTGGAAGGAAGATCCGAGCATGATGAGATCTTGATGGAATCCGCAGAGCCGATGGTGGATCGACCCTCCTACCAGTACCTCGTGGTATCCTGAAACGACCCGAGATCTCGCAGATACAGGTAAAACCAGTGTTGACGACCGAAGATCAAACATCAGCAGGAATAGATCCGCAGGATCGAACTCCGATCCAACCAGTAGAGACCGAGGTGATAAACAAAATATGGATAGAGGAAGGTAAAGGCGGATGATTTGGATCCAGTGACTGGAGGATCAGCTGAAAGAGATCCACCCGGACAGTTATCTACCCGATACAGGAGGCGCTCCCAGAGGATCGAAAAAATTCCCAGATCAAGAGCCGGATCCGGAAGTACATTACCATGAAGGTAATGATCTGTATGCGGAAGATGTAGATCAAGAGATGGCGATCCTTCCAGAGATCAACCCCACCACGGATGAGGTGAGATTGAGGATATCCAAGTTGGAGATCCGGGGATCCAGACTACGGCGGAGATCGAACGATTACGTCAGAGGATCTGGAAATATCGACATCTTCTCATCGGAAAGGGAAATGCTCTACCACCGGCCGCAAGGGGTGTGGTGTGTGATATCGATGTGGGAGATGCTAAGCCAATCGCCCAACGAGTGAGGAAGATCGCACCTCGATTCCGCGAGAAGTTATCAGAGCTGATCAAAGGGTTATTATCAGCTAAGATGATCGGCTATTCCAGATCACCCTGGGCCTCACCGATCGTGGTGATCGTGAAGAAGAATGGGGTAGATATCAGGCTGTGTATTGATTACCGTCTGGTCAATAGTCTTACTCAACTGATGGTCTACCCTATGCCCCTGATCAACGATCTTCTAGAAGATCTGGATAAAGTCCTGTGGTATTGCTCCTTGGATATGGCCAGTGGATTCTGGGTGGTGACTATGACAGATCGAGCTCGAGCGATCTCGGCTTTCATTACCCCATTTGGGCTATTCGAATGGAATCGTATGCCGTTGGCTTGAAGAATGCACCGCAGATCTACCAACGTCTGATCGACAACGCCTTATATGGATTCACTCGGATCCCTCCTCCCGGATCGGATCCAAGATCTACAGATGTGTTTGAAGTGGGAGAAGCCGATGATCCGGATAAGCCATCAGTGATCGGACGCAGATCGTATATCGATGACATCCTTATACCAGCGGATAGTTGGGATCAGCTATGTGATCGAGTGGACGCCCTACTGGAGGCGTGCGATAAGTGGAATCTGTCGATCAGTGTGGTGAAGAGTTTCTGGGGTATGAATAAAGTGGAATATCTGGGCCATCGCGTTTCGAAAGATGGACTGGAGGCGAATCCCAAGGATCTAGAGGCATTAACGGATCTAGCATTTCCTGGATCGCTGAGATCGATGCAATCTTTTCTGCAGCTTGAATTACTATTTACAGTCGATTTATCGAAGACTATGCTATCTACGCGGCCGTGCTGTACGAATTGAGAGAGGTCGATTTCGCCGCGATGTCCAAGGATGATGTGCGGATCCAGATCAAGCGAAGTATGGAATATAAGGAGTTGGATCAACTGGATCTGAAGGAAGATCTAGGATCAGATCTGCATTAAAGCCTGCGGAACCGTCGGATCCAAGAAGACTAGATGGAGACCAGGCTGATCCACGATGGATTCGTGCTCATCGGGCCTTCGAGACACTCAAATCGAAGATCGCGTCTACTCCGATCCTACGTCATTTTGATCCGGGTCGAGAGGCGGTGGTGATCGTATATGCAAGTGATTGGGCGATCTCGGCAGCCCTCGTGCAAGAGTATGACCAGATCTACTATCCGGTCACCTTCGTGAGCCGAACGTTGAAGTCGAACGAGTTGAATTACAGCCCAGTGGAGAAGGAGGTGTTGGCGCTGCTACGGATCCTGGATCTCGGATATAACATGCTGGTGGGACGCCGGATCCGGGTGCTGACTAGATACTCCACGTTGGCCTGGTTATTTAGATCGACCGGATTACAAGGGCGATTAGGCCAATGGGCGTCACTGCTATCACCGTGGACATTAGAGATTGTGAAGTGCGTTAAAGGAGAAGAAGAGATCCTAGGGGTGATTGCGGCTAGTATCACGCCCAGATCCATGGTGGATGAAGCGTTGATCCAGATCTCGCCCAAGAAAGAGCCACGACGGAAGATCCAAGCTCCAATCCCTGTGATCCAAGCGGATGAGGAGCTGTATGTTGTCAGTTTCGATGGATCAGCCCGCGTGAGCGTGGAGGTGGGAGGTGGCGCATATAGTGCGATCTTGTGGAAGTTGCCTGAATGGACGGTGATCCAGGCCAGATCGGCCTATGCGGAAGATCTTACCGTCAATGAAGCTGAATATCATGGGTTGTTACTATGTCTGGATCTGTTGAGTACCGTGGATCGCAAACGAGTGGTGTTCTGCGGCGACTCTAATCTGGTGATCCGACAAGTCAGGGGTGAGATCGAGTGTAAGGCACCCGGTCTGTCTGACTTACTCAAGCAAAGGGCTTTAGATCGTCTGAGGGACTGGCCAGATCACGAACTTGTGCATGTGAAACGAGATTGGAACGGCAGTGCGGACAGTTTGGCTAGTGCAGCGCTACAGCGACAAGGTGGAGTGAAGATCGAGTCGATGAGGATAAGCAGGATCTGATCACGTTGAACCGATTGGATGAGGTATTGGTAGTCAAGAGGACGGATCAAGCAGCCCAGATCACGGCGGTAGTGACTCGATCAGGCTTGCGATCTACGACGCGACGATTCGGATCCGCGATCATTACGGGAGGAAATAGTTCGAGATCTCAGGATCGATCGGATCCGACAAGCCCAAGACGAGGAGGCGTGGATCTCGGGATTGAAGAAGTATCTGAATGGAGATCTACGATCTGACTCAGCAAGAAGCCAAATCATATGCTAATCTAGCAGCCGATTATGATTTGGATCACCATGATCTACTGTTCTACTGTCCCTCCACGAGACCGACGGATGCAGATCGAGATAAGCTGATGCGACTAGTGATCCCGGAAACCCTATATCAGGACATACTACATCACTACCATGTGAGCCTAGAAGGTGGACATCAAGGGATCGGCCGAACTTATCAGCGGATCCGGGATCACTTCCATTGGAGAGGTCTGTATAAGAGTGTCCAAAGATACGTGGGTGAGTGTGTGGATTGTGAGACCGGCAAAAGTAAACCTCGGATCCAAGGAGAGTCGCCAGGTAACCTTCAGGCGACGTACCCTTTCCAGATCATAGCTATGGATCACATCCCGTCACTACCCAGATCGCACAAAGGGAATACAGAATTATTGATCTTGAGGATCTATTCACTGGATATGTGATCGCGAAGCCAGCTCATCAAGGACCGCTCAGACTGTCGCCGAATCCTACGAGGAATGTGTCTTCCGACGATTTGGGGCCAGCGAAGCGATCAGGCATGATCGTGAACCAGGATTTATGTCCGATTTTTTTCCGGGCGTTTAACAAGATTTTGGGTCAGCGTCAACGGGCCACGATGGCATATCGGCCCCAGGCTAACGGATCTGCAGAGCGTATGGTCCAAACTACAACTCGGGCGATCAAGATGTATGTGCAGGATCTGGATCAACGAGATTGGGACGAGTATGCCGAGAGGATTACCTTCGCGATCAACACCGCGCATGATCGGATCCGAGAGAGAAACACCTTTTTATGGTACATGGGTGGGATCCTAGATCCACATTAGAAGCGGTGATCCCGGTGGGAAGTACGCGAAGACATGATCGGGATCCGCGGCGATGGAGGTATCAGATCCAGCGGTATTATCAACAGGTTCGGGAACAGGTTAATCAACGACTGCGAGAGGCGATCTCAGATCGAGCAGATCTACACAACCAGGAGATCCGCTCGCATCAGATCGAAGTCGGATCTCGAGTGTGGTTATATCTCGATCGAGTGAAAGAGGGATATGCTAAGAAGTTGGCACACTTATGGCATGGACCATTCCGGATTATAGAGAAAGTTGGAGAACATGCGGTGAAATTGGAGATCGCCGGATCCGGATATCATATTTTCCCTATAGTACATGTGAACAAGTTGAAGCTCGTGAAAGAATATCCAGATCGACCACTAATGCGACTCAATGTGGAAAGTCAAGATCGCCTGGATTTTGATGAGGATCTACTACCAGGGGATAGCTGGATCCAAGATCGCGATCCCGATGAGTATGAAGTGGAAAAGATCACAGATATGAGATCAGGGAGAAGAACGAGATATGGACGGATCTACCGAGAATTCCTCGTACATTGGCGGGGATATGATGATCCGACTTGGGTGGACGAAGCAGATCTCAACTGTGGCGCTCTGTTGCATGAGTTTCTGCGAGATCGCACGAATCATAATCGATTCGGTGTGATGCAATCTCACGAAGAATCGTGAGGTCGCAATCAACGACAACGAGCTGGTTGTTGTCGTGGTGAAATTGGTTGAAGGATCTACATGAGGGATGTAGATCGGAGGAATGGGTATACATATATACATGTGGAATATGGTGATGATGGGAGATCAAGTCTCGAGATCCAGAGATCCTAGCAGATCAAGGTCGGTCAGGACTCTATGACAGCGGATCAAAGTGAATGGGAAGCAAACAAGTCAAGATCATCGGACATATATTGAAGGATGTTATGAAAAGATATAGATCACGCCTGAAGAGCTAATCACTACGATCTAGCTACTGGCCGGAGGCTGTGCCACTTGAAGACCGAAGAATTTACGATCTAGGCGAGGGAGATGACGTGCAGGATGATCTGCAGTGCGATCTCGATAATGATTGCGCCAAGGATCCGCTGTGTCCGCCTCCGCTAACGCCTCCAGCAGATCAGTGGGTTCCCGACGATTAAGCTGCGGATCAGCGAGATTCGCACGCCGAGCCTCGATCCCGGGATACCAAGCCACTTCATCAGTCCGTTTAGGGAAGTGGAGGAAGAACGGATCCAGGAGTAGATCTAGATCACACCATCCCTCGATCATGGCCTGGATCAATGTGAGCAGCATACGCTTCCACCGATTGCCCGCGTGTGATCGGCGGTTATTTCGCTGCTTGGCGAAAGATCCCAGCCAAGGCGACTGCGCGATCATGGCAGCTGTGATCGGGAACTTGTGTGTCGACTCCCAATATGCGATTAGCTCAGAAGCTTCAAAATCGCGATATTGTCGGAGGAAGATCCCAAGTCGACCACCGACATCGGCCTCGAAAGAGACCGGGGGTAGGGTGTTCCGGATCACCCGCCATGGCTCCGCCGCCTGTAAGGCCTTGACATTGGCCTCCGTGATCAAGTGACCACAGAAGGCAGGAGCAGTCGGGGAGGTGAAGATCGTTGGCCGGTGGGGGAAGATCCAGTCTGGTCGGAATGGCAGGATCGGGAACAAGAAGTTCACGGTCATGGTAATCAAGGTTTGATTCACCAACCGGGACTCGATCCACGGATCTATGTCAGCGGCGGCCATGACCCGGGCAATCCGCCGACCAGGTATACAGCGACCCTCAGGGAATGGGACCTGAGGGACGAAGGTGATCCGGGGAGGCTGACGCCCAGGGGCGGATGGGCCGGACCAGATCCGTCTGTGGGGCCAGATCCACCATCCTGATCTCCGGATCCAGCTCTGGAGTCCGATCCATCAGATCCGCCTGGAGATCCGCCGGATCCGCCTGCAGATCGACGTTGGGGAGATGCATGATCCCGGCGACGAGCCTCGGATCTGGACTGGGAAATGGCCATCAATGTCTGAGCCTCATAGAGGTCGTCGGCCACTTCCGCGTTCTCTTCCTCCTCCTCCTCCTCCTCCCCATCGGATCCAGATCCAACCTCAATCACCTCGCCGGATGATTGACTAGGCCCGGCATCTTTGGAGGGTAGAGTTGAAGCTTGATCTGGGGGAGGCGATCCCCCTCCAGTAGATCCTCCACCCAGATCAAACTCGGACTCGTCTTCGTCATCCATGGACTCATCCTCCGCCTCGAGAGGAACAGATCGCTTCTTTTGGGGCCGTGATGGGGAAGGCGAGCTAGATCTGCTGCGAGATCGTTTGGATCCGGAGGCGTCAACATCCTGATCTTCGCTGCCGGAAGTCTCCGCAGAAGGGGAGCGTGGGATTCCGCCCGCGGGTTGATCTGTGTCGGATCCAGGATCCAGACGCAATTGAGTCTGAGGGGGAGGCGCCCCAATCGTGGCCGAGATGGACGTGAGGCGCTGAAAAGCAGCCGTATACTCGTGGCGAAGGGCATCACGCTCACGCACTACTTTACCCAGATCTCGGGAAAGCGTGCGGATCTGAGCTTGATTTTCGGTGATGGTACGCTCCCGATCAGCGTAAGCCTTCTGGGCCACTTCCACATCATGACGCGCACGGGTCAAATCACCCTCCAGCGTCTGCAGCCGAGCCTTATCGGAAGCTGATCTAGCCCGGTGGGCTGCCAGATCCGACTGCAATAACCCTAAGGTTCGCTGTGCCGCCAGGATCTCAGTGTCCCGTGCCCGGATCTGATCCTGCAGGGAGTTACGCTCCTGAGTGATCTGGTCGAGATCGGCTTGGGTAGGCCCCGTGGGTTGGGGATCTGCCTGCCGAGACTGGGGACCAAGATCCGAAGATCCGCGATCAGTACGATCAGATCGGGACAGCAGTAACTCCGCTTCAACCCGATCCAGTTCAGATCGGGTCCTGCGCAGACTTTCCTCCGTCGCAGATAAGGTGGATTCGGCATCCTCCCGCTCTCGATCCAAATCGCGGTTGGCTTGTTGGAGATCCAGAATCTCTCCACCCGCCTGTGCCATCTCTGAGGCGAGATGGTGGATGGTAGACTCCAGATTGCCACGATCCCGTGCCAGATCGTCGATGTGAGCCTCTAGGTGACGGATCTCATCAATCCGTCGATCGAGACCATGATTGAGGTCAACGATCTGGGCTTCCAAGGCCGAGATCTCGGGCGCCGCGGATGCTGGCTCCATGCTGACTACGCGATCAGACTCCAGCGAAGCTTGAAGGTTGTCACGCTCCTCTCGGAGGCGACTAACCTCGGTCCGATAGTGCCCGATCTCTCGGCCCTGATTGGCACACATCATCTCGAGAGACTCGAGGGAGCAGATATGCTCACGGTTCAGATCCGTGGCTTCATCCGCTCGACGAATGGCCTGCCGGAGCTCGTTGCTTAGATGCAACACTCGACGGCGTAGGGTGGCGATGGATCGACTATCCTCGGCCATGTCCCCAGTTGGGCCGCCGATCTCTGATCGAGGCGAAGAAGGATCATGGTGGCCAGATCCATGTTGTGACCCGTCGTGATCGTGATCCGACATTATGACTTGAGAGGTGAGGAAGCTTGTGAACGGCGAGGTGATTTGAAGAATGGACGCAGTGAAGTTGTTATGCAACCACAACTGGCGACCAGGAGGCGGCTGTGGTGAAGTGGATTTGAAAGATTTGGCATCGAATATCCAGGAAAGATCCGATTTAGACGTGAACGGACCTGACGTGATGTGATTGGAGTAGATGACGAGCTGATGTGGATGGATCTGGTGGTGGATCCAGTTGATGGATAAGATTGATGGAGAATAGTGACACCTTGGATGGGACGAGATAGATGTATTGACATACGATCTATACATGCACCCAGATCTGAAGGGCTGGGGAGATCTCGTATGGATATGGATGATGTGGGACTTGCACGATTGTAATATGGGTGCAACAGTATGTCTATATAATCTGTGGAAACTGGTGATCTAAGCCTAGATGTCCAGATCCAGGCTATAATCTATATCCGTGAAGACCAGATCGGTTCACATATGTGGGTCTATTCGGGGAATGTGGATCAAGGCTCATGAACCTAGATCCATAGGCGGATCCGAGTGATCCGGGATCTAGGGATATTATGGCAAAGATGAACGATGATTGGGGGATTGACGGCATGGAATAAGCTCGGATATGTTATAATTATGATTATCACAAAGTATTGTCACCGGATCATGCATGGAAACCCTAGATCAACAAGATCAAGGAGATTTAGCTGATCTGATATTGGATCAGCATGATCTAGCTTTATTAAGGCATGATCTGACTCGGGAGACGTGTGATCTGGACATTACGGTGGATGATTACGATATTGGAGAAGAGAGAAGGTCAGATCACGATATTGCGACTAGTGATCTAATGTTTATGGTTCAGATCCAATATGATCTGCAAAGATGTCGACTGCCAGGATGGTGAGGATAAGAAAGGACAAGGATCAGGATAGCGTAATCAGTCGATGTGTCGTTAAGGATAGGATACAGGATGGGATAGGTCTTAACATTAAATCAGAACCGAATTTGCATCGTACGACACAAGTGCTTCGCTACGCGCCTGGAAACGGGAACTACATTGGCCCTACGGTATTAATAGCGATTTAGGTATATAGATCTAGGGTGGTTGATAATATCTAGATAATATATTGGCTAGATCCAACCTCCTAGTATCTTACCCTAAGTGCAGATCCAAGATCCCGGTATTAATTGCTTAGCCGGCAGATCTTCGGTTTCTCAACGATCAAGATCGCGCTATAGGAAGCGCCAAGCAATCAAAGGACCCGCGTAAAGGGAAATCAACACTAAAGGAATTACTACAAGGCCGGATCCAGATCTAGGCCGCCGGATCCAAGCTCGATCTAACCGCTTGGACTCCGGATCTACTACTGGCGAGTGGTGTGAAGACTCCCACGCTACTCTACGACCCCAACGTCACGCCAAGACGTTCAACCAGCACTGATCGAGCAACTTAGCAGTCGCCAAGAGAGGAAGATCCAGCCCAACCGACGGGTACACAAGGTGAGCAAGTTCAGCAGATCACGGATCATCGGAGGACCCCCTTCGTTAGTCGGTGTCCGGGCATTGGTGGGAAGTTGGATCTAGCGATCTCGCAGATTTTGCTGATCCCGCTACACCACAGTACCCTTTCCTCTGAGGGACTGCAGGGTTACGCGCGAAAGCGCAATATAACACCCTAGTCTAAGCTCGTGGCTAGTGGTGTAGGTAAGGGTTACCTAAAACAACCTCGGTATACAGAAGCGCTTACAACCGACCCGGTGTAAGGGATCGTTCCTGGTCTTCAGGTTTGATCCAACAAATCGCTAACCTTAACGGGGAAGCGTGTGTTGTTGGTGGGAACTCACCCGACAAGTGAGAATTCTATCGTGTCCTACACGACAACTGGTGCCGCGACCCGGGATTGGTGTGACCTTCTGTGTGTTGTGGTTGTGTTAGGTTCTACCCTAACGAGCATTCAAGAGAGAGAAGAAGAGAGAAAATGGCGAAAGGAGGCAAGTCAGCGGTACCAGCAACACCGATGAAGTCAAGTGGAACACGCACCGAGCCTACGGTGCACCCTGGAAGTACATTGTCGACACCACCGACATCTCGTTTGGTGACGATTGCCGAACGTTCAGGAAGTTTTGACGAGTCGGTTGGCTACTCCGACGCCAAGGAAGATGATGATGATGAGTACCTGGAAGAGAAGGCAGCAATGCCCGACCTTTCGGAAGCCGCTGTGGTATCTGTAGGCCGCAGCGGAGGGATGAGGTCGCTCGCGCGTAACCTCACCGAAGAGCTGGACGACGTAGCTGGTCCCGAACCAGCCACCGAGGACAGTGATGATGGGTCCGATGGTTTGAAGCCGTCGGCGATGACCGGGAAGGCAACTTCCCGATCGACAGGCAACCGGCCACCAGTCAATGGCGATACACCGGCTGCCAACAAAGTTCTAGGTCGCTGCCTGGAACTCATGAAGACTAGGAGCAATTGGATGCAACTGTTCGGCCCGAAGCAGGTCCGCCAGGCAATCTGGATGGACCTTGGAGGCGAGCTAGCTGTACCCATTGACTCAACGAGCACTCGACAAGTGGCTCAGGATACTGTGCTACTTCTCCGTGCTATGGGGTGCGAGCCTCAGAGGTTTCCATCTGACGCCGCACTCAAGGACTGGACGCCGACCGATGCCGGCACAGCGTTGCGAAAGTGGAAGAAGAAGTTGCGGACGTCTTTCGGGGTGTCCGAGATCGGGGCAGGCCGTCAGCCTATAGCCAGACGCGCACCGGAAGCGGCGGACCCGTCAAAGGTCCCGCTTCCTCAAACTCCCAAGAAGCGTGTCAGCGAGGGTTCCGATTCTGGTATCTTTACGGCTACAGCCGAGGCTTCACCGTACATGCAAGACTCGCACATGGTAACCCCGAGGTCTGCAAGTCGATCTGAGCGGCTAGCCGAGGAGACAGAAAGTCTACGCCCCACTCCGAACACTCGTCAAGAGACTGGCCGACGTCCCGCCAGGAACTACGATAGCCCAGAGGACTCGTCGGACAGTGATAGCGACTCAGGGGACTTCGATTATCTCGATGGAGACCTCACCGAGGAGTGGGCGCGTCAGATCCGCGAGCTGAGCAAAGCGGAGACTAAAAGCTCCACACCGAGGCTCGAGCTCGCAACCCACCTTCCACTCGGCAACATCAAGCCTTATTTTGGACTCCGGAACAAGAGCGAGAAGTCCATGCAATGGCTCCGAACCTTTATCTATGAGATGAAAGGAACGCACACGCCACCGAACGAATGGTGCATGGCGTTCGAACTCAGTCTCCAAGATGGAGCTCTACGTTGGTACCGACAACTCCCACGCAAGACTCGTCGTACGTGGAAGTTGTTGAGCGACGCATTTATCAAGTACTACTGCTCACAGTTTACTCAGTCTGCGAAGGCTCGGTATTATTCAGCGAAACGAGAGGATAAAGAGCACGTGTGTGATTACCTCAATAGGCTTAACGGCTACGCCCGCAATGCCGGAGTGCAGTTCGAGAACGGTGGACGTGACGCCAAGGACCATGTGGAACACTTTCTGGATACGTGTGATGACCGAGGTCTAGAAGAGCGTCTGTGTCACGTCCGAGTTAAGGACATTCATGACCTCGAAGATATGGTCAACGACATCCTACGCCGCAGAGAGCGTAAAACATCCCGAGAGTCGTCAGGACGCCGTCCTAAGAACCAAGAAGACAGCCGCCGACATGATGGTAGGCGCACAGAGGGTTCGCGAGACAGCTATCGCCGTGACCGACATGACCGAGAACGCCGTCGCGACGATTCACGTCCGAGAGTCACAGTAGCAAATGCGCTAACCGACCTCGTCGCTGCATTGAATGTGAACGACGCTACCAGGTCCCGATCGAGCCGCCCAGAGACGCGCCATCATGGTTATGACAGCACCGAGACATCTAGCGAGGACGAACGGCACCGGGACGGCAGCCGATGTTCCAGTGAGAGCTCCGACAGCGATTCTAGTCCTGACGGTGAATACGGTCATGTTGCAGCCGCCAACGACAGTGAACGCCGGGCCGCTGCAGAGGGTACTTTTGCCCGGTCCGACCACCGACACCCCAGAGGCGGTAATGGTCACTTCAACAAAGACCGAGGCTACGGACGAGACAACCGACAGCGCCAGTACGGTCCTTGTGCAGCCTGTGGCAGTATGTCGCACTCTGTGCACTATTGCTACAGGCGATGCAAGTTGTGCAAGCAAGTGCACGACGCTGGGAAGTGTGACGCCCTCAACGAGCTCACCAACCTCCTACGATCGAAGGTCGAGAAGAAAGATCTCACGCCTGAGCTGCAAAGCTTAGTGTTCGGGAATCATTTAAACTAGGCAGCCCGCCAACTGAAACTGGGTTGGTCCCAATCGGGCTGCCACAGTTAACCGAACCTGCAATAGATGCCGACTATATGTTCGCATTCGCAGGAGAGGTAAATTGGCCCGAAGACCGAGAGATTACGAGTGTGAAAACGATGGAAAATGAAGAGGAGAGAGGTGTATACCTCAGTGAGTGTGGAGTGAAAGAGTGGAGTAGCGATGAACCTAGTGGCCGCAAGATCAAGGGTTCGATTGCTGATATGTCACGAGTTGAACGATCGCCCCGAAGTCTCGTCCCGAGGACGAAGTTACTCCCAGGCGAGAGATTGGGGTGGTGGTCGTCCCAACGGTACGACAAGAGGAAGAGAATGAGAGCTTTGGTCAAGGGCGCAGTGAATGATGTGCGAACGAGGATTCTGTTGGACACTGGAGCCAACGTCAGCGTGATTTCGGCGAACTACGCCAAGAGGTTGCGGTTGCGTGAAGTCCCGGACCACGGCCGAAGCTTGGAAGTGCGGGGCATTAACCCCGGAGTGTTAGAGACTCGTCGACGAGCACTCGTGAAGATCACCCTGGGGTGGGAACGAGTGTATGAGTTTGAAATGTGGATCATGAACCACAGTGCAGGTGTCGATGTGGTCCTTGGAACGGACTTCATGATTCCGGCAGGAGTCAGGTTGGACCTGTTCCACGGGACAGCCAGACTGCCAGATGAAGTAATGGTGCCACTAATTAAGTCGCTGAGCGCCGCGGATGATGAACCCTACGGCAATCAAGTGGTTGGTGGACCGACCGAGGACTTGTATATCCCCGGTCATGAGTGGCGAGAGTTTCGGCTCAAGTGCAGACGACCCTCTCGGGACACTCACGAAGTTTGGATCCGACGAACGGAGAGACTCGTCCCGACGGTAACGAAGTTTAGACGGGGGCACCCGACGTGGATCCGGCTGACGAATGTGACACCGAGGGTCGCTAATTGTTCAAAACATGACTCGGTAGTGCTATGGGTACCGATAGGCGAACTTCCGCGCGAGCCTGGGTACGTACGCCTGCGGTCTAACAAGTATAAGGAGTGACAGATCCTTGCCTACGCGGAGAGCCGTGACGAGACGCTGTTTGAACGAGAACGCGAGCTCTACGAGTGCTGGCTAGCAGAACAACCGCCTGCGGTCGAGCGTAGAGAGTATCCGACGCCGCAAAATATTCTCACTAGAGACACCGAGGATTCAGGTCCAGACGACGAGTCCCAAGTCTACTGCGCCGAGGATATGACACGGATCACAGACACGACCGGCAGGGAATGTGGTCGACGCGACGACTCGCTTACCTTCAGAGCCGTTGTGGATGCATCGGACGGCGTAGCGGTCGAGGGGATACCGACTAAGGAGCTGGAGCACACGATAACAGTGTCGGAGAGTGGCGACCGAGTGTTCGAACAAGCTCAGAAGCAGTCCTCGACCCACGCTACAGGCGATGCATTGTACACCGAGGCTTCAAACGTGGTGACGTCCGCGAATATCGGCGCCTCGGGTCAGGTTGTGGACGAGCCGGACAGCCGAGCTGCACATACCCAGTGCCCTACTGAAGACCCGGAGTGCATATTGAACGCAACCTACATGTCCGCGATGCACGAGATGGCAGCAGGAGTTGTGTCGGGACGAGACGCCGAAGCAAATGACGTGTCCGAGCATTTGGCGAACGACATCGAGCTCACTGACTACGCACAGGAATTGGCATTCCTGCCTGACCTGACCGAGATTACGGTTACTGCTTTAGATTACACCGGTCCGAATGTTCAGAACAAGGACCTGGATGAGAGTCAGCAGCAGAAGCTGGTCGATGTGTTGAAACGTCACGAGAAGATCATGATCTCAAGTGGTAATGCGCTACCACCACCGGCGTACGGTGTGGTGTGCGATATTGACGTGCAGGGGCACGCGCCCATCAAACAGAGGGCTCGGAGGACGCCGTTGCGATTTCTCGGGAAGCTGTACGAGCTCCTGAAAGGATTGCTACGGGCCGGACTGATTACTTTCTCGGACAGCCCGTGGGCGTCCCCGATTGTGATCGTTCTGAAAAAGAACGGTGTCGATATCCGTCTGTGTATTGATTACAAGATGGTGAATGCAGTCACAGCGATCATGGAGTATGCCATGCCGCTCGTTGACGACCTTTTGACTGACATGGAGTCCTACCTATGGTTCTGCTCGTTAGATGCGGCGAGTGGATTTTGGGCCATAATGATGACACAGAGAGCTCGGAAGATCTCTGCATTTGTCTGTGCACTGGGGCATTTTGAGTGGCTACGGATGCCATTTGGTCTCAAGAATGCACCGATGATTTACCAGCGGATGATCGACAATGCTCTTTGGGGATTTGTCCAGCCGAAGGGCGGATGGTCGCAGTTTGCGACAACGATGCATGAAGCCGAAGAACAGACCAAAGATTCCCGGACAGTTGCTACCGAGGATTGTAACCAGCATTCAGAGGCTCCACCGAGGGCTCGAACCAAGTTCGAGGCTGACCGAGAGTCTTCCACTGTCATGGACGCGGTGTCCCTGTTGGTAAATAGTCCCACGGGTGACATGTTTGCGAACGGTGAGTCGGACGATTCTTCGCTGGTCCCGGTGTTCGACCGACGATCCTTCTTCGACGACATATGCTTCGGTAACGAGACGTTCGACGGCTGTTTAGCGACGCTGGACCGACTGCTCCAACGTTTCACAGAGTGCCGGATCAGCGTCAGCTTCACGAAGAGTATATTCGTGCAGTCCAAGGTGGACTTCCTGTCCCATGAAGTCTCGTCCGAGGGCATTCGAGCCGATCCGAAGAAGATCAAGGCAGTGACGGAAGTCCCTTTCCCAACGTCAAAGAAAGGTATGCAGTCGTTCCTGGGTGCGCTCAACTACTACAGCCGGTTCATCCAGGACTTTGCGGTGTACGGCGCTGCGTTATACCAGTTGAAGGACGCAGACTTTGCACCTGGGGGTGACCTCACGGTGGCTAAACGAAGCTTTGCAGCACTTCAACAGAAGGTGATGGATGCCCCAATATTGCGGCACTTCGACCGAGACAAAGAGGTGCACGTCATGCTCTTCGCGAACGAATGGGCGCTGAGCTCCACTCTCATGCAAGAACATGACGGCAAGTTACACCCCGTTCGGTTTTGCGGGCGTGTTCTCAAGGACGCCGAGATGAACTATCATCCGGCCGAGAAGGAGATCTTGGCCCTTCTACTGCTGCTGAAGGTGGGCTACACTCAGCTCGCAGGTCGGACCATCCATGTCTATACGCGTTTTTCGACGCTCGACTGGGTACATAAGTCCAAGACACTGTTCGGACGCACGACCCAGTTCGCAGTCATGCTGTCCCCGTGGCACTTAGTGGTGCAGCGGGTGAAGGAACGAGACTGCGCATTCGCGCAGTTGCTCCAAGCCGGTTTGACGAGCTTCGTCGACTTAGATGACTCGTTAGCACAAGTCGCACCACCAACCAAAGGGTCACCGAGCATTCGGATGGACCCGAACCTGCTGTACGCACGGCTACCGAGGTCCTACAAAGGTTTCGTGCTGTCATTTGATGGTTCAGCTAAGACTGAGAAGCACGGCGGCTATGGCAGTTGTGCGTGGATACTGTGGAGATTACCAGAGTGGACTATAGTGACCGCTGCGAGTGCTTACCTCGAGGCGACTACGGTGAACCTAGCCGAGTATGCGGGAATGAACAACGGAGTACAAGCTGCATTAGAGTACACGACCGAGGCCTTAGTCATCGTGGGAGACTCGAGACTCGCAATCCAGCAGTCCCTAGGGGTGATCGCATGTCGTAAGGAGTCACTGTTGACACAACTGAACCGCCACCGAGAGCTTACAGCCAAGTTCCAGTCAGTGAAGTACTTGCACGTGGTCCGAGAGTTCAATGCCGCTGCAGATTCGCTTGCAAGCGAAACTCTCGAGAGCAAGGTGTCTAAAGTGGTATCGACCGAAGCCAGGCTGTCAGAATTGACCACGCTAAACCGCATCCAAGACGTCATCTACGAACCAACTGCCAAGGCCGAGACCGAGGACAAACCATCGGTCAACACGGTCCGAACGCATGTGAGAACAGGCTCTACCCGTCGCAAAACTGTTTTCGATTTTGAGCAAGACGACACTGAGACCGGACGACTAACGGTGACCACCCGGCAACAAGCTAAAGTTGACGAGAAGCGGGTCAGATTTGCCAACGAGACCTCAGTAGTCGACCGAAGAGAAGCAGACAGTCAAGACAAAGCGAACGATACGTCTACCAGAGCTCAAAACCACGTGCGAGAAGAGCAACTGACCACCGAGGATTCAACTTCAACAGTCCCGAGTGCAAACGACATAGACCCTCTGACAGTCCAACGAGAGCGTCGGAGACGGATCGCATTCGCCCAGGACGAAGAGTTGAGATGGTCTAACCTCAAGACAGTACTCCGTGGTGAAGACTCGAAGCTCGGCTATCGAGCAGCGAGAGATTCATGGAAGATGTCGGATCGGTTCACACTAAGCGAGGACAACGTCCTATATTACCTTGGAACGAGCCGTCGGAAGAACGACCGACAACAGGAGGAGACTATCCTACGCCTGGTAGTACCCTCGACGATGATCCAAGAAGTATTGCAAAACTGCCATGACTCGCTAGAAGGTGGCCACCAAGGCATTGTCCGAACCTTCAACAGGATCAGACAAGACTACTATTGGATCGGTCTTTACGCGGACGTCGAACGGCATGTACGATCGTGCCCCGATTGCAGCTCTAGCAAGAGCCGACCACAGTTCCGAGGGTATTCGCCCGGCAACGTACTCGCCGAGAGACCGTTCCAACTGGTGTCCATGGACTTTGTCATACCACTACCGAAGTCTCGGAGGGGCAATACAGCGCTTTTGCTCTTCCAGTGCGCGTTCACAGGTTTCGTGATGGGAAAGGCAATGGCCGATACAACTGCACTCTGTGTGGCAAAGGCTTTCGAAGAGTGCGTCTATCGAAGATTCGGTGCTCCGACAATGATCCGGCATGATCGTGACCCACGCTTCATGAGTGAGGTGTTCCAAGCCTTCGCCGAGATGATGCAGTCAAGGTCGAGAGCAACCCTGAGTTATCACCCGCAGGCTAATGGTCAACAAGAACGGTCGGTGAAGACCGTCATGCAATCAGTGCGGGTGTACGCCGAGGACCCGCTCCAACAAGATTGGGATGAGATCGCCGAGAAGCTAATCTTCGCGATCAACAACTCGATGGATGCAACGAGGAAAGAGACTCCGTTCTACCTTGTTCATGGCTGGGACGCCCAGTCAACGCTCCGAGCAATGACGTCGTCGCTCAAACGAGGGTCTGGGAAGCAAACCGACGCGTTAGCATGGCGCCGAGAAGTGAACCGTCAGCAAGAGATTGCACTGGAAATGGCTAAAGAGTATCAAGCCACCGAGAAGTCTCGGAGAGCCAAGAAACACAATGAAGCACTTAGTGGAAGAGAACAAGAGGCTATACCGAGTACTGGTCAGACCGAGCCTTCGGACGAGGCACATTCGATCTCAGGGGCAGCAGATGACACCCCGGTCACCGCACCGAGGCCATTGTTTGAGCCTGGTGACCGAGTATGGTTGTACATGGAACGTGTGAAACCAGGTCTGACGAAGAAGTTAGCACACCGATGACATGGGCCATTCCGAGTGAAGAGAAAGGTCGAAGATTTCGCGTATGAGTTGGAACTACCCGATCGAAGCGGGTACAGGTTCTACCCGGTGGTGCATGTATCTCGACTCAAGGCTGTGAACGAATTCGGAAGTCGACCGAAGAGTCGGCTGACACCGGAGGTGACAGAGGAAACGAGACTGGATTTCGACGAGGAATTGCTTCCCGAAGATAGCTGGGAGCCTGATCAACTCGCTGGCGAATATGAGGTTGAGGCTATCCTTGATGACCGCGTCCCGTTATCTACAAGCACCGAGCGAGCCGTCCGAGAGTTCAAAGTGAAGTGGTTGGGATACGATGAACCAACATGGGAACCTGCGTCCAATTTATCGTGTGGAGGTCTTCTCTATGACTACTTGCGAGAGAAACGCAGTGATCGAAGGTTGCAAATGGTCCAAGTCGCCGACGAGGACTAAACGGAATGTCACCAAAGATTGACCTGCCTGCAGGGCCAGTACAGCCTCCAGTGACAGACGAAAGAAGCTACTGTACTGAAAAGATAATTCTCTGTGGGGTCGGTGCAGCCTACAGAGATAAATGACGAAGATTACTGTACCGAACATTGCATATTTGCACGAAAAGTAAACGAACCGGTGAATTGGAGATTACGACAATGAATGACATAGAAACCAAGCTACCAACTACACTACAGCACTCTTGGAACTACGGGAGTAGCTTGGACAACGAAACCGGAAGTGTGCCGACCGAGGTTATATCTCGGTGGTGGCGGTAGCCAAGTCCACGAGGACGTCCAAGCCGGCACTCAGGATGTCAGCAGGAGGAGACCCTAAAATGCCGGAAGCTGGAACCTCCGGAGCGGAAGCCGGTGTGTCCGAGGACTCGGCGGCCCATGAAGCACGAACAGCGGCCGGATCAAGAGTTGGATTAACCACAACCGAGGACGCCACACTTGCATAAGAGCGGTGCCGAGGAACAAATAGCGGCACATCAGGGTTGCAGGGAGCGAAAGTAGTGTTGTACGGATGCTCGGCAGGAGCATCCATCCAGCAATTGCGCCACGGCTGTTGCGCATCGAGAACTATCAGCTCTTGAATCAAATCATCCGTTGTCGGAGCCCAATCCAACACTTCAAACGGGTACTGCAAGTAAGAGGGCTCCAGCAGGAGCTCAGCAGGGTTCTCCCGAGGCTTGCTGTCACGCTCAATACTCCATTCCCAGACGCGGTACACCATCTGCTGACGGAGACGGTCCGCACGGAGATTCCGAGCCTTGTTGTACGCCTTCCACTGTACAACCAAGGCGACAACGAGAGGATCTCTACGCCCATGCTCTCTCTCGAGACGGCGGAGGTAATTCTCGACCGCCGAGACTTGGATCCAGTGGCGACGCTCCCACAAGGCGAGACCCAAGTCTGCTTTCTCGGTCCTGTCCGTGGAGGTACCTTGGAACTGCCGCCACAGCTTGACAGTGCGTCCGAGCCCAGTCTCTCGAATGGAGATCTTCGTCCCCGGTGGAAACCCGCTGGAGTCAAAGAGGCACGGCTGCTCTGGCAGTCGGCGGCGGAGCTGCTGCCACGGGTGACTGGGGTTCTCCCAGTCCATCAGAGCAGAGAGACTGGCGGCGGACACGGGCGAAACTCCATCCTTCGGCAGGGGCTCGGACAGACTCCGGTTTTGAATTTGACACCAAGCCTCCTGAGCACCGGGCGCAGTGAAACCAGGCTCCAAGAAAGGCCCGGCTAGAGCAGCGAGCTTCTTCGATCCGAGAGGAAGCTGAAGACTGCTGCCGATGGGAGTGAAAGTCACCGAGCCCGGGCCTGGCGCCGTAGATAACGTTGCCGTGACCACCGCATGTGGTCTCCGGGTGCTCGATTGAGACCGCCTAGGGCGGAACAACGAAGGCGCCGAAGGAGAGGCGGCAGATGGGGCAGTCGCAACCGGCCGAGAGCTTGGAGGTCGGACTGGAGAGGCTTGGCGACCGTCAGTCCCGGAAGCTGTGGTAGGAGGTGCCTGCGCTACGGCAGGAGGTGTGGATCCAGTCGGAGAGAGACCGACGACGAAATCATCCTCTGCGAGCTCTCGTTCTACCATCTCCATCGAACGGAGACCGGATACCACAGATGCTCCTCGGACGGGCCGGCCATCCTTGCGAGGCACTGAAATCACCGGGGACGAGAATGGACTGTCTACAGACTTCGAAACCTCGGCATTAGCCGCATTACCGGACGCCAAGTCAATGACTTCGGACGAGGGTCCGGAAACCGCAGCATCGGAAGCAGGAGCATCCTCGTCCGAGTCGGGGAGCTCTTCAGTATCCTCCGCTCCACTATCTGAAGCTGCCGGAGGCTCGTCAACCACTTCACCGTCCTCGAGCCCTTCATCTGCAACCTCGGATGACACTTGAGACGGAGCAGGTGAAGACTGAGTTTCCACAGATGCAGCCGACGCAGTCAAAGGAGGCGTCGGTGGAGTTGGAGCGGCCGGAGCTGAAACTGGCGCAGCCGACGTCGGAACACTAGGAGTCGGAGAGCTCGGAGAGCTCGGAGAAGAAGCAGGAGACGAGACCGCCGTAGACGGCAGTGGAACAGGGGTCGGAGCCGACGAACGACGCTTGGGCTTCACCGAAGGACGACCAAGTCGTCGATTGAGTGGCAACAGAGACTTCGGAGCCGTCGAGGCCAACGAACCAGACTTAGCCGTGGGGACTTGGTGCCGACGAAGTCGACGACGCTTCGGAGGTGGTCCGACAGGTCGAGAATCCTCGGAGTCGCTCCCTTGGTTGCGTGTGGTGCGTAGAGGCACCGAAATGGCTTGTTGCGCCGAATCCGAAGCCTCGTTATCACTTGATTCACCACTTGGACGACCAGACGAAGTCGGAGGCGGTTCCACCGTCACACGCGGAGGGGACAGACCGAGAAGATTCCAGTCAATGTTGTCGGCCGTGATGCCCACCGAGGCGAGGACAAGAGCATCAGTGTTCAGGCCGTGGTTGGCCGAGTGCTGACGGAGGATCGAGTTGGCCCTCTGCAAACCGGCGTTCTCGGTCACCAGAGCTTGGATGCGAGCCGGACTGTACCATCATTCCGGCTGTCACTCCGAAGCAGGTAAGACCGAAGCTTGGCCATCTGCTCGGTATACGCCACCATACCAGCCTTGAAGCGTTCCCGATCCTTTCGGATCGTCCGCATGGCTGCAGCAGAGTCAGCTTCGGCGTTCTTCACGCGAAGACCGAGCTGAGCCATAGACTCGGCGTGAGTCGCTATGGCAGCGTTGGCTAGGGCGAGCTGCCGAGAAAGAGCCACATTCTCCAGCCGAACGGAGTGTAGGGTGTTGGTGGCAGCGTTGAAGTCACAAGAAGCTTGAGTGCAGAACATCTCAGCTCTCGTTCGGAGCTGGAACTCGGTTGCGAGTTTATCTTCAGCATCCTTGACCTGCTCCTGGCATCGAGAGACTTCGTCTCGGAGCGAGACCATCTCCTCGGATTCATGAAGGGGAATCCGGACGGGAGCGATAGCAGCAGTCAAAACCTCGCTGAGACTCGACGCACTCTGCAGACGACGATCCAAGTTGACGTCGACGCGGCACGGAGGATTACGAGCGACACCAATGACAAGCTTGGCGAGTTGCAGAAGCTGAAGGTCGACGGGGGTCAAGGTCGACTGCTCGGTGAGATCACCGACAGGACTCTCCCCATCGATAGCGCCTGCAGAACTCCCTCCTGACACCCCGCAAGTTGCCGAATCCTCTGCCGGCGCGGGAGTTGGTGTCGAGCGAGAGTCTGCTTCGGAAGGAGGCGGAAGAGGAGACGTTGGAGGCGAGCAAGGCGATAAAATCGGCGAAGACCCTTCTGACACCCCGCGAGTTGCTGAATCCACTGTCAGCGCGGGAGTTGGTGACAGAGGAGTCTCCGCCGCCTGCTCAGCGGCTCCACGATCCTCTGCAGGAGTGTGTTGACCCTCTGAGGGCGTACCGGAAGACGTCTAAAGATGCAAGAAGCGAGTTAAGGTGTGGGTCGAAGCTTCGGACGAACATACAAGCTGTTACATACCTGTTCTTGAGGCCCGAGAGCCTGCATGGCTGCGGCGGTGGCCCGCTCCAGAGCTCGTGACTGGCGGACCATGGTGCGGCGAAGGAAAGTTGGAGAATGAGGCGCCACGACGGTCACCAGTTGGGAAGGTTCGCGTCGAGGCGGGGGCAGTTGTGGTGTTGGGTTCTAACGGTGAGGTAGCGACCCAGTCGCTAGAGGCAACCGCCACAGAACCTTTCGGTGAAAAGCGAGGGTTCACCCCATTGGAGGATTATATATCCCGCGACAGAGTGACAGAGAAGGAATAGTGACATCCGAGGGCCTCGGCTAGCCTAATACAACCTGGCCGAGGCTTCCTGGATTAGGCCGAGATAAGGCTCTGTACCCATCTCAGATCCCCTGTCTCACGTCTGTACAGTCCCAAATCCGTACTTAAGGGTGAGTTGTCGACCCCTCGGTCGTACTTATTCTGAAACCTCGGAGACTCCTACAGTGATTTGTTTACACTGGATATTTGTATGTAGGCATAGGACAAAACATAGGATGACATACAGAGGCTCTCTGAGCCTCACATTAAGCAGTTTTAAAAACGCAGTCTTCCCCCCCAGCTAACAAGAGTCAAGTCCGACTTAGGTAAGTGTAGCTAGCTTATTTAAGTGCCAGGACACGCTCAGTTGTGTGGGATGCCTGTTGGTAGCCTCAAGGTACATTGAACCGAGAGTTTATCCTGGTCAGGCCAAGAGTTGGTGTGGCCGAGAGATCGGAGGCGACAGTGAGTGTCGCTACGTGTATACTTAGGGTCTATTAAGGTCCTAGTGTATATTTTGCTCCCCGTCGAGGTTATACCTCGACACCCCTGTATAAGGCCTAACACGCCGGTACCCTTTCCTCTGAGGGACTGCAGGGTTACGCGCGAAATCGCAATATAACACCCTAGTCTAAGCTCGTGGCTAGTGGTGTAGGTAAGGGTTACCTAAAACAACCTCGGTATACAGAAGCGCTTACAACCGACCCGGTGTAAGGGATCGTTCCTGGTCTTCAGGTTTGCGCTAACCTTAACGGGGAAGCGTGTGTTGTTGTGGGAACTCACCCGACAAGTGAGAATTCTATCGTGTCCTACACGACAGGAGCGCTATCAAGCTGCTCAACTGCAAGGTGCCTCAGAGGTAGCATCCTCTGCGCCTCCCACGCCGGTTTATCCCCATGGACATTACCCACCGGATGCGGGGTCTGAGTCTCCTATGTTCCTGAAGCACCTTAAGGCCCCTCGTGGTCTAAACCATGGGCGCACTTCGCGTGGCGCCTATGAGCGTGCCTCGGTTCAAGATGAACCACTCTTTGTCAACGACATCGAGGTCGCTAGGTGTGTGCTGCTTGCACCACACCGAATTCCTCTCAAGGAATTCACGAGTCTCCGGAAGAAACCGGAAGACCGTGGTGGGCTCTTCCCCGTGGGGGTACCCTTGGGTACAGCCCGAGAACATCACAACCCAGTCTCAGGCAGAAGACCTGTTCTGGAGATGGGTTTCTCTAAAGAATTTTACAGTTCAGGAGTTAAAAGAACTCCGAGAAGATCGTCTGCTGTCCTACGTCTTGGACCAGCGTGATCTTCGCATTGAGTTTGCCCACTTAATTGCTAAGCGGCAACCCCACTGTGGTATAGCGATTTCAGGATCTTGCTTAGTTTAGGCTTAAGGCAGGGCCTTGTGGTACCAGCCAGGTCGGACCATCCAGTGTATAAGCCACCGACTGGGTCCCGCTATAGTTCGAGTCTGGAGGGTCGCCGACGGAAGATCGCATGGTCAACGACTGGCCGGAGATTTGACTTGTTTTCATTATAGGAGAAGCCGTAGCATCCCATTTACATTGCATATTAGTATAGGAAACTCAGGAAGGGCCAAGAGCCCAACGAAGCTAACAGAAAATAACAGAGTGGAATATTCGAAGTCCAACACAAGCGGTGAGGCGACCCTTCAAGGTAAGTCGTCCCGTGGACCAGATTATGACCATCACTGGAACTAAGCGACTGGAGTGACAGCACTAGTTCCGGGTGGTAAGTCCAAGAGTGTGTAGTAAGTGGTTCCTGGACATTCCGGCTTTGCGGCCGAGGACTCGCCGAAGGTCGGCGAGCGCGGGCTTTGTACCTAATCGGTGCGGTCTGCAAGCGTTACCCCTAGTCGACGTTCCCTACGCGTCGACGCCCCGTATCGTCCATCCTCTGGTGCGAGGGTACGGTTCAAGGAGAGAGAAGGAAGAGAGAGAAGAGGAGTGATCGATCAAGAGATCAAGAGGAGCGTGTTGTCTGCTCGTGACACGTATCCAGGGAGGTGTTTCAACTTTCTGGAGTCTAAGGAGCCACTACACCGCTGTAAACGGACTGGGCGATCTTCGGATTCGTCCTTCAAGCCTATCTCGTCGAAGTAGATGTTGTGGGGGTGTACAGTGGGAAGCTAACGAGTTTTACCGCGTACAATACCACAACTGGTGCCGCGACCCGGGAACAGGGTGGTTGTGGCACTTAGGTTTCAAGCAAGTTTCAAGTTTACGAGCAACAAGTCGAAGATGGTCAAGACGTCAACGAATGTAAAAGACAGGACGCCGGTGATGACCGGAGGAAGGTCAAGCGCAAGGCCAAGGTCAGCGGACTCGGCGATGAAGGCGACGGCTATCACGCCGCGCTCGGTGACTTTCGACCGTGTCGACCATCGAGACCATGGAAGTAGTGGAGATGATGGAGATGAAGAGATGGAGATGAAGACGTCTGCGGATGAAGAGGTGGACGACGATGAAGTCGGGGGATTGTCTGTGATCGTTGGCAAGTCGGGTACTCCGCGCCCAGTTAGCCGACGACTTGATGATGAACTCGACGAAGTTGGCCCAGCTCGCGCACTGGCGCCCGACGAGCGTGCAGTGACAGGATACCGACCGCCGGTGAATGGAGATACTCCCAGCGCATACCGTGCGTTAGGTCAAGTAATGCGGTCGATGACTTCTTCGAGTGCGTGGATAACGATGTTCGCGCCTCGAGAAGTAGGTGGCGCCAAATGGGCGCAATTGGAGAAGGAGCTGATGCGTCCGATCGACAGCACCAGCATTGGTGCACTCGCCGAAGGAACGAAGCGTCTGCTAGAAGCAATGGGATGTGAGTGCACCATGACCCCGACGAAACCCGCGCTGGAGGTGTGGGACCTTAGCTATGTGAGCACCGAAGTAACCAAGTGGAAGCGTAAGCTGAAAGATACGTTCGGCGTGCATGGTTTTCCATCGACGAACTTGAAGGAAGCTGACCCACGCACGATTCCGCTACCAGTAACCCCGAAGAAGGCGAAGGCTGTGTCGCAATTCGCGACTCCACCGACCAAGAAGGAGGTTTTCAGCACGTCCGCGGTGTCGTCGTACTTCGCTGACTCTCGCATGGTGTCGCCTAAGAAGAGATCTCCTGTAGTGTCGCCGAAGAACACACGCAGGGTCGGCGAGTCAACGAAGATGACGATGATGAAGACGAAGCTGACTACTGTGGTGAAGTGGATTTGAAAGATTTGGCCGTGGAATATCCGGGAAAGATCCGATTTGGACGTGATTGGACCCAACGTGATGTGATTAGATGGAATGACGAGCTGATGTGGGTGGATCTAGCCACCGATCCAAGTGGATGACTAAGATTGATGGAGATCAGTGGTACCCTGGGTGGGATGTGATGGACGGATTGGCATACGATCTACACACATACCCAGATCCGAAAGGTTGGGAGGATTGCACGTGGATATGGATGATGTAGGACTGGCGCGATTGTAAGATGGGTGCAGCAGTATGTCTATATACGCTATGGAAACTGGTGATCTAGATCTAGATGCCTGGATCTAGGCCGTGAAGTCCAGAACGGTTCACATATACGGTTCCATTCGGAGAACTTGGATCAGTGACACGAGGCGGTTTCCAGAAATTTGCCGACGACGTGCCGTCACCTCTGTGATTTGGAATGTGTATTGGACTGTGATTGGTGGATGACTTGGATGCGGCGCGGCTGTACCCGTGTGACATGGATGGCGATTGCGGGAAGAAAATGATGCTATGGGATGAATCCAGTACTTGACGGCAGATGGGCCCAACTGGTTGGAAGTGTGATTCCTGGGAGTGCACACCCAGGGGTGCAAAAAAAAACACTCAGTCCAGCCGCGGACTTTCCCTTACGATGAGTGCCTAAAGTCTGGCGGAAAGTGTCTCTGGCGAACGTATCCCAGAGTACACCTCATCTTGCTGTGGACCAGAGTAACGACAAAGGATCATATTACCCTGAGAAACCAACCCACTACCACCGTGATCATGCGCAGGAGGCCGCTAAACCCGCTAAGTGCTTGGATCTCCTTAATACTCCACATGATGCCCAAGCCTCCGTAGTGTTCTTATCCATAATCAAGTCAAATCAAAATAAAACCACAATCACACTTCTGTCTCCAACCTCCACACATTCCTTCGATCTTTCTCAGAGTTTCTCGGTATGACCCAGGGTTTAATCCCCTGAAACTCACTTGCAACTCTGGATCACGATCACCTCAGGACGCTATATTCCTGGGTGATCATCGCCGGCCTGCATGGCCTGGAAACGGGCTCGTGCTCTTGCACCTTGATTAAACTCGTATAGTAAGGCACCACAGTTTAACTTCGACACGGGGAGCCACTCGGTCTCGTCATAACCCTTCCACTTCACGAGATACTCACGTATCCGTCTTGATGTCCTAGTTCGTTTAGTCCATCGCAAACCCAAGATTCGTTCGACTTCGTATTCATCGTTCACAACATCTGGTTCCCAGCTATCTTCAGGCAACAACGCTGCGTCGAAGTCGTCGTCTTCACTCACCTCAATCTCCACAATGGGCCGTTTCGGGAACAATGCTCTGGGCTTCAGGCGACTCACATGTACCCAGGGATTCACACGATATCCAGTATTCTCGACTCTGAGTTTCACACGGAAATTGTCATGGATTTCCTGGATTCTGAAAGGGCCATGCCACATATGAGCTAGCTTACGACTCAACCCGGGTTGCACTTTGGGTATGTACAACCAGACAGCATCGCCCGCCGAGAACCCCGACCTCAGACGTTCCGACAATTTTTTCCACTTCCTGGTTTGCTCAGCAGAGCGCACCCGCTTAGCCTTCTTCTGAAGATCCTCAGCGCAAGCTTGAGCGTAACTGTAGTCCCGCTGCAGTTTCCTACGCCATTCGTACGCGGTGCGCTCCTGAACACTCGAGGGCCTGGGCCCTAGCATCGCTGAAACAGTGCCATGTGCATCTCAGCCGTGTACCAGAAAAAACGGAGTATCCAGGCGAGTAGCATCGAACGACGTGTTCAGGGCGAACATCAGGCGTTCTGCATGGTCATCCCAGTCGCTCTGGTCTGTCTCAGCAATGTAAGCTCGGATGCTACGGACAACAGTCTGCACCGACCGCTCTTGTTGTCCGTTCGCCTGGGGGCGATAGGCCAGAGTGGCTCGCTGCTTACTACCCAGAAGTTCACGAAAGCGTGTAAACACTTCACTCATGAACCTCGGATCTTGGTCATGCCTCAGCATCGAGCTCGCTCCGAACCTCCTGAAAACTTGCTCCTCGTATACCTCAGCGACGTCTTGAGCGGTAGTAGAAGTCATGGGTTTGCACATGACAAACCCTGAGAACGAGTCCTGAAATAGTAACAGGAATGTATTTCCACGGTCCGACTTGGGCAAATGTGTCACGAAGTCCATAGACACGACTTCGAAAGGGCGCCTGGGTTCGATGTTCCCAGGGGAAGGCCCAGGATTCTGAGGGCGCCCCTTGCCGCTGGCGCAATCCACACACTCTTTGACAAAGACTTCTACGTCGGCATACATGCCATGCCAATAGAACTCAGAACGCAGCTTCTCGTACGTTCTCGTGATTCCCTGATGTCCACCCTGAAAATCTTCATGTGCGTAATGCAGGATATCAGGTTGGAGAGCTTTCGGCACTACCAGTCTGAGCTCGTCGACCATGTCCCGGGGGCGATCTCTGGTTGACCGACTCAAGCGATACAAGACTTCTCTGGAGTCCAGTACGAAATCATCAGCGACTTTCGCGAGTTTCCTGGCTTGAGCATGCGACAGTTTTGCAGTGTCCCCCCTCAGAAAATCTTTGAGTTGCAACAGATAATCATCCTTATCCTGGTGCACCTTGATGCGCCGCCATCGCTCGGCCTGGTATTCCAGGGGCCCCATAGGTTCGCCTTGAATTTCAGATTCCTGAGTTTGTGCACGAGTTATAACGGCGAACACTTTGGCCGCCGCAGGCAATGGGGCGCACTCAGGTCCTGGCGCACTTAGCGTTTCCACACCCTGAGGGTCATCCTTCTGAGTTCTAGCGTTCGGCAACAGTTTCGGCTTTACCAGCTTCTCGTGGATCTTTGATACCAACTGCAGGTGTGTTCGTTCGTCAGCGTCCTCCACTTTCCAGGACTCTCCAAGCGCAAGGGTCTTGGACGTCAGATAGTCTGCTGCCTGGTTGAACTCTCGCTTGACATGTACCAGACGCACAGACGTGAACTTAGTCTTCAGAACCTCATATTCGGCCAGCTTCCTCTGGAGGTTGGGCTGGTTGCAGTTGATGAGACCCTGGGCTTGCTGAATAGCGATCCTATAATCTCCGACCACAACGATATCCTGAACCCCTTGTTCGATCGCCAGAGTGAGGACCTTCAGGAGCCCATGATACTCAGCGTCATTTACAGTCACGTTTCCCAGGATGAAACCCTGAGCGTCGAAGATCTCCCACCCGGGGAGACGCCATAGGATGCACCCACAGCTCCCTTGTCGCGTGGACGTCTTAGCCGCATCATCGAAACTCAGAATGTAACCTTCATAATCCGCTTCCAGCATCTCTATACTGATAGATACTGGAGGTTTGACGTGCCCCTTGGCTGGGATCAGGTTTTCAGCGACTTCATCCAAGTGTTCCCTGGGGGTAATACCTGCACCCAGAATGGCAGCGAGACCGTTTTCATCGCGTTGAACTCTGCGTATTTCCAGGTCCCAATGAGATAACTTCAATCCCCACTTCACGGTTCGACCGTCTGCCGACTGAGAAGTCAACAGCCATTTCAACACAGAGTATCGTGTGTAGACGACGATCTTAGGACTGCCCTCAACCAGAGTGCGAAACACCTCCAGGACTCTCAGGATAGCAATCACCTCCTTCTCAGCAATGTGGTACTTTAGCTCAGTGTCATTCAGAATTCGCCCTGTGAAACGGACCGGATGCACAACCCCGTCGTACTCCTGACCCAGCACAGCGGACGCGGCCCAGGGGTTTGCGTGTGGAATAATCACGAACGGCCTTGAGCGGTCAGGATGTCTGAGCAGTGGAGTCGATACAATGTTGCGCTTCAGGATCTCAAAGGCTTCCTGGGCTCTAGACAAATCTCTCCTGGATTTCATCTGCTCTTCAGTCAACTCGCACAGGACGGCTGCAATCACGGGTAAATCACGGGTAGATCCTCAATGAACTTGTTGTAGTAATTCAGACTACCCATGAAACTCTGAACCCCCTTCAATGTTGTCGGAAACGGTAAATCCTTGACACCTTTTGCGATCTTCGGAATTGCCCTGATACCCTCAGCACTAATCTCATGCGAGAGATACGGGATGGACAACTTTCCGAACTCACTCTTAGGAAGGCTCACGGAGATGTTCCAGTATCGTAGGCGAAATAGCAACGCATTCAGGTCCTGGCATAGTTGCTCCCAAGTAGGAGCACCATGGGCGATATCGTCGATGTACGAACTTCGACCCAGGACAGGTCCCATCTGAGAGGAAGCCGGGATATTACGCTGAAACACCGTCATCTCATCTGTGAACACTGAGAGGCGAGGTACACCACCACCTGAAACTCTGGGTTCCCCAGAGTTCAGCCCCAGAAAATGTAAGACATCCTGATCCACCTCAGCTTCTTCCTCAGGGGGCAACCGCAAGAATCCCCACAGGCAGTTATTGAGCACCGCCTGGTAGATCAATGGTGCATTTTTGAGGCCGAATGGCATCCTGACCCACTGGTAGTGTCCATAGGGACAGACAAACGCAGAGATTAACTTGGCTCTTTCGGTCATCTTGATAGCAAAGAAACCACTCGCCATGTCCAAACTCATAAACCACATCGCCGATTCAAAGCCAATCAAGAGATCATCAATGAGTGGCAAGGGGTAATGTGAGAGCTTGATGAAGCTATTCACGACACGATAGTCGATGCACATCCGGATATCCACACCATTCTTCTTAAGGACGATCACGATCGGGGATGCCCAGGGAGATGTAGAGGTTTCAATCAGTCCGTTCTCCAGAAGCTTCTTTAGAAGTTCATACACCTTGGTCCACAGATGTGGTGCAATAGACCTTGGGCGCTGAGCAACTGGTTTAGCGTCACCCACATTCAGGTCACACACCACGCCACGAGCGGGTGGGGGAGCTGCATTGCCATCTCCCAAGAAAATCTTCCGATGATACTCCAGAATTCGTCGCACTTGGTCTTCCATCTCAGGCGTCGTCTTCCCAGGGACTCCAACATCGGCCTCCTCGATCTTGCACTCGGGAGTCAAGTCTTTTATCTCCGGAAGCATAACCAACTGATCACGCAACTGAGAGAGTAACTCGCTTCCTTCCCGCATATAAACCGCAGGCTCATAGTCAAGGTCCTCAGTCGATAATCTCATGCAGCGCTCATATTCCTGCTTCAACTTCTCCAATGGGGTCCCAGGCATCCCAGAGATTGGGATATCCCAATATTCCTCCACGGCGTCCAGCGAGTCACCACCATCTACAGCAGAATCCAGAGAGTCGCCTTCTTCACATCGCCAGCCCTGAGAATCACTACCACTTTCAATTCCCAAACTCGGGGTTTCGGCGGTCTGTGAAGCAGTGCTGACCACTTCATCCGTAAGACTATCACCCAAGCCATTCGTATCAACAGCCATGTCTCGGAATTCAGGGAACTCCTCCAGAGACACTTCATCTGTCTGCGTTGAAGCATCTTCTGCGAAACGCACACGACGGATCTTTGATTTCCTGAGAATCGAGGCGAGCAACGCTGTATCAGGCTCCTTTGTAGGTCGCGGCAAGATCTTCGTAGGCCACGGATATTTTGGAGTATCAACACAGGGTGGTTCCAGCGCTGCTAGACGTTCTGCACGAATCCTGCCCTCACGTGACTGAACATTTTCCAGAATGAGGGTCTGCCACTCACGATATGCGAACGACCCAGGACGCACAAAGCGTCCGGCACGCGGGAAAAAGCCATACTCTACAATCCGGGCGACTGGAGTTCTGTTATCAATCCAGACGTCCTTGTCCGAAATGTTGACCACCTTCACAGCAACCGGCCAGGATTTTGCAGCGTATATCAAACGGGTCACCCAGCGATCACCTCGTCCCGCCCACACAACCTCACGTTGTGGGTTCGTCAGTCCATACGAAATCTTCACCACCTTGGATTCCCCAGGGGCCAAGTACCAACTACTTGTGGTTTCCACAGGCATGTCAACACCCAGACGCTCCTCTGGGTTCCATCCACACATCACGATCGTTTCTTCATCGGGAAGCGTCACAAGACCTTCACGAACACCAATCCTCACTCCAGCTGCAAACATGAAACTCATACCCAGAAGAACTTCGATTCCTTCGCCAATATTAGCAACCCAAACATCCAAGAGATACACCACTCTCGAACCGAGAGTGATCTTCACCTGAGCGCTGGCGCCGATGTACGTCGGAACACCTCCCATACCGGATACCTTGGTTTGTTTGTGTGACTTGAGGCGGAGTCCGAGCTTACGCGCTAAGTCGAAACTCACAATGTTCAGTCGCACCGGTATCCAGGAGAACTTTCGTCCGACAGTCGTTCACGGCACCATGCACCATCGCCGCATCACGTTTCTTTGGGTCAGGATCATTATCTTCCCACCATCCATAGCGTTCCCCAAGGTTCAGTTTGTACTCCCTAATTTCTTCAGAGTTCACTGTCCCAGGGTTCACTCGTTCGGGATGTTGAATTTCAGGGAGAGTCATGAAATCTTGAGTCAAAGTAGTCATGCATTGTTGGTTATCTTGGGTTCTTGTTCTCAGCTCCGGGCCTACATACACTAGAACACATAACTCTGGGGCCTTCACTGGCCCGACGCGTACTGGGTCCCCACCCAGCGGGCTTATTGGTTTGACGGCCGCCCAGAGTTTGCTTCGCCATCCAGGAGCTTATCCAGAATTTGGCTTGGCATGTCCTTCAGTGCACCTTGGCGGGCGAGTTTCTTCACGGCTTCCAAGATCTTCCAGTCTTCACACGGCTTTCCGAGATGCATCTTGCCACAGTTATCGCACGGTTGCGCTCGACACATGTGGGTCGGATGGCCTGTTTCCAGGCAACGGTCACACTTCCTGTCTTTCCAGCAGTCTTCTTCAGGATGTCCCCACTTGCGGCACTTCTCACAAAACTTGTCCCAGTTAGGGTTCTCGCGACGGGGAGACCGGAATCCAGAATTCGCATTTGATCCAGAGTAGGCGCTTGGTGGACGCCATCCCATGTTATCCATCACACGGTATACCTCGTTTGTCAAAGCCTGAGTCCACTCGACACCCTTCACGCTCGGCAGATTTCCAGCACTAGGCGTGGTAGCTTCTTCTCCAGATATCTCACGAGTTGACCCTGAATTCGCACTCGAAATCCTTGCAGAACCGCTGGGTTCGTCTGTGGCTTCCTGGAAACGTGCATGAATCTCAGGGTCTTCGTCCGACTCAGAGTCTGAAACATCGCCCCTAGTCACGTATGCACGTCCGGTACGTTTCGACTTGAAACGTCCCTGAGGGATATTGTCAGCGCGAAAGTCCCGAGCTCTGGGTGGCGGAGCATCTCGGTCACTGCGGCTCCAAACTTCTTCGTCCTGTTCCAAAGCGTATTCCAAGTCGGCTATATTCCTGAATCTTTGACCTTGCAGTGACGTCTTGAGACGCGTATCCCTGAGTTTCGTGATGAACCTCCGAATATGCTTCTCTAGGCGTTTCGAAGACTTGCGAAAGTCAATGTCAGCCTTGCCAGCGGCGGAATTCAGATGATAGAAGAAATCCAGGGCGCTTTCTGAGGTCTTCATCTCCATCGTGAAATATCGTTCGGAATACGACGAACGCGCCTTGCAATACTTCTTCCTGAATGCGGATGCCAACTCCTTCCAGTCACGCTGAGTATGCTTGGGCAATTGGTTGAACCAGTCACGCGCAGCTCCTGGGAGTTTCAGCTTGAGTTCCTGAGTTCGCATTTTTGTGGACCAACCTCCCTGAGCTGCCATATTCGCGAAACGCTCCCACCAATGCACTCGTTCTCTGAGTGACGCCTTGGTGTCGAACTCACCCAGTGTGTTCGAGTTGATATACGGCCGGAATGTCAGGAGCGTAGTGCCAGCCTGGGTCGCGGAGGCCGCCGTCAGGTTAACCCCAGCGTTCTCATCCGAACTATCCTCGGAGCTTTCAGAGGACGAGTCATCGTCACTGGAGTCGGAACTCGGGTCCGAGTCTGAGGGAGGATTGACATCTCTGCGCTTCTTCTTCTCTTGCCGATGCTTCTTGGGCACAGAGCGCTTGGAGTCTGCCTTAGAGTCTTGCGAGGCCTTAGAGGCTGTTGTCCTCCTGGGATCCGACGATTTTCCCACAGGTACGGGTTCAGACTTGACGTCCTGCATTACCTTGGTCTCAGGAACGCCATGCCCTCGCTTAACATGCTTTCCCCTGCCGGAAGTGTCGGCGGAAGACTGCACGAAGGTCGCCCTTCGTTGAGAGGCAGCGACTTCGGGAGTGTTCCTCAGATCAGCTATCCCCTGTCTCTGGCCTGCGACAGTTGCGTTTCCACTGATTATACCATCGGACTCCTGGGATCGGGTTGCGATTTCAGGGTTCTGAGCTACGGACGACCTCACGTTTGTTGCCAAATCAGGGGTCTGACACGATGTGACTCTGGATTTTTCCGAGTCCCGCCCAAACGGGTCCTGATTGGTGGATCAGAAGGCCAGTTTCGTGTGACAAGTGGATGACAAATGGGTTGTGGAAAGTGATTGGAGTGTGGGAAGGCCATGGAGGGCCCAGGTATCCCAAACGTAAGAGAACCCAGACGAAGGAGTCTGGATGGTACCAAGTTCCCGACGACAGGTTATGCTCAAAAGGCGCGGAAGAGCTCTCAACTAAGCATAGTTGATCGAGCCACCTAGTCTTGACATGGCCTCACACTCATACGAGTACATGAAGACAATGAGTCCCCATTGAAGATCATCAAACACTACTGTCACCAAGCGTAAGGCCAAGATGGTCCAAGAGAGAGATGAAGTCTGAACGAAGATGTCTGGACGTACCAAGTCTAGATGAAGAGACTCATCATAGCTACACCAAGTCAGCCGACGAAGATCTGCTTTCTGTGCAAGGAAGTATTGAAGAACAGTCGAAGAAGAACCATCAGTCAACCAGAACCAAGAGTCGACAGATCCCAAGATCAAGCAACCACACATCAATGATGACGCAGACGAAGACACACTGAATGTGAAAACACTCATCAATGATGACGCAAGCGAAGGTATACTGAAAGTAAGTCTAAAGTGTGCATGCATGCATTACAGCTAGACCAAAGATAGGACAGATAACATATAATCAGAGTTCGTTTTACCGAGAAACCCACAAGCGACCCGGACAAGCCTGCCTGAAGAAGTATACCAGGAGGCCCGGTTAGGTGTGGTGTGAAGGCGCGTGTGGCAAGGCATCCAACGTGGAGCTCTCGTAAGTATTCTAGGCCACATTGGGTTGGGGACCGGGTGTGGCTAACCACACATTCGGAGTGAACCGCCCATTCCATATCTTAGTTGCGGTTGTCTCTCCGAAAGGGGTCCCGCATTTCATATTCTCAACCGATTACCTTTTGCGTTGTTGTATCAGTCTCAACGTAAGAGTTTGAACGAAAGTACTGTTGAGTGAGGGGATTGTATTGCTTACGTTAATTTCTCCTATATTGGGAGTGGTGCGCGTTTAGAAGAAGGTCGGCCGGGATTGACTAGTATCCCGGAATTGCGACCAGTCGACTAGTGAAGTGACCGACCTTTCCACGGTCCGAAAGAATAAGGAGAGGCTGCATATTGTATATAACTCTGATTAGTTGTTTATTGTTTATATCTGGTTAACTGCTGTGGAGGCTACGTATTAAGAAGTTACGTTCGGCCCTGCGACCAAGACCTACATCTAGAAGACAACTCACCTGCGGTGCATTTCCCTGGTTACGAAGACAAACGAACCTATAGGGATTGACACAAGGACACACGCCACCTCGGTTGAAGTAATTTAGCCGAGGTTGTTCTAGTTGGAATACCCCAAACGGAGTTCCCATCTGGAACGCGTACTATACACCTGGACGATTCAGGCGTTCACCCGCCTCGTCACAGCTGGTGCGCGTGCCCGGATTCGAACCAGGGATTTCACCGCGAGTTGTCTATATTTGAAGTCTAGGTTACTGGGTGTACTAACTCCTTAACCAGTGTCTATGGCAGCTGGAAGAGGTGCAAGCACACGAGGGGGACGCGGAGGTCGCGAGCGCGTGGAGGCGTCGCGACAGTCCCGGAGGGTCCAAGGGTTGCCGCCGCTTGAGCAGGAGTCGCTGGAAGAGGTTGAGCGATCCGCGAGGAAGGCAAACGCTGCGAAGCGTCAGGCAGCCTTGGAAGCGAAGCGAGCTTCGGCGGAGACCCAGACGGCCGTTCAAGACGACGCGCACCAAGTGTCGGCGGACGGAGAGTCTGAGTCCAAGTCGAAGACTGTTGAGGGTGAGTCCGGTCTGGATGAACCCGACCAGGCGTCTGTGGGAGGCGCCAATGTGGAAGAGCCCCGGGTGGTGGGTCGAGTTTCGGACTCCTCGCCGCCCGTTCAAGATGTGTCGCTGGAAGTGAGCTCGAGTGTCCAAGTGGCGTCGTTGCCGCCGGTTCCGGAAGAGATGACTGTCCGAGGTGTGGAAGTGCATGTGGAATTGACAAGAGACCAGCCGGAAGAACGAGTGTCGCGGGAGTATGCTGCTTCACAAGTCGCCCGGTGGGAGCAAGAGCAGTCCGGACAGATATCGCCGCCGAGTGTCGAGTACACTTGGCCAGAAGTTCTCCCGGACTCGCTTGCGTGGATGAATGCTGCGCTCACTACGTCGAAGTATTTGGCTGCGCGAACTGCGGCTGAGGATGTAGCTCGTCCGTGGGTCGAAGAGATGGCCCCAGTCCGTCGGGATCTGGCCACCGCTCAGGACCTCGCTGGAGCCCAAGTTCCATTCGGGATGCTCTCGCCCAGGGAATGTGTCGCTATCCTTCAGACGCTGCTATCTCAAGCGGGTTTCCAATTCCGGAATCTGATCCCCGAATGGTTCCAAGCTCAAGCGTCCAAGGTCTCACCGGAAGCCGTGCAAAGTCTGGCTACAGACCTGCAGCGATTGCTCGCTGCCGAACTTGTCGAATGGCGTTTGTTGGCTGAAGGTGCGACGTTTAGTGTCCAACTGGCATCGGAAGACCAAGCGAGGACGGAAGGTGTACCAGTGTTGGAGTACCATGCGGAGGATGAAGACGGAGATCTATTGATGTCTGATATTGCCGTCCTTGGGCGGACCTATATCCTGCGATTGAGGACGGCCGGTCTTCGATCCGTACGCAGTCCAAGCGGGTCGTCCATCGGAGAGCCGTCGTCCAAGCGTCCGCAACATCATCCACCACGACCTGAGGATTTGCTCGCGTCACTCCCGTCGCAGTTGCCATCGTCAGGGACGTCCACACGAGACGACGCATCTAGAGGAACGACTTCGGACCCTGTCCCGAGTTTGGTCGGTGCCTCAGATGTGTCGTCCCTAGAAGTGTCGTCCGGATCGGCCGGATCGTATGTGTCCAGGAACAGCTCGTCGTCGTCCGCGGCGTCAGCATTCGGACACAGCGCGCTGACTCACATGCCGTCGGTTGGGTATGGGGCGATGGCGATGACCGTCCAAGGTCCGAGTGTGTCCGCCGTCGAAGGTGGAGAGACTGGTTTCCAGTTGATTCACCAGGAGACCTCAGGACTCGTCACTCTTCCTGACCAACAAGATGTCACCATGACGGAGGTTGCTTCGGAAGCGAGTGCACGGCCGTCTAGGTCACTTGATTTCAAGCGCAGCCAGAGGTCACACCGAGGGTCCAGACGGAGGGCGTCACTTGGTGAGTCGGATGAAGAGTCCAGCCTCGGTGGCTACAGCCGCCGTCAGAGTTCGCATCGAGGTTCGTCCAGACGCACGTCGGGACGCCACTCCCAGTCGAGCTATTCTAGCCGATCTGGGAGGTCCCATCGATCAGGCTCTTCGATGTCGTCTGGAGCAGCGGAAGCTGTGGTGTCCACGCTTCACCAAGTCCAGCAGTTGACCGCCGCCATGGCCCGACTGGATGAGAAGGTCTCTGCCGGCCATCCACCAAGTCAAAGTGGCCAACTTCAGCGCGAGTTGGATGAGGCCAAACGGGAAGCACTGGATGCCGAACGCCGAGCCCGCGACGCGGAGCGACGTCTGCACGAGAGTGCTCTTCGGACGACCGCTCCGGACTTGAACTCTCCGGGCGTCATGGCCGCTATCCAGGCTGCAGTCCAACAGGCCGCGAAGGCTGAACGCGAGCGCACGGAGGCCGCCGCCGCGCAGCACTTGCAGCAGCGGCAGGCCGAAGCAGACGCGAAGCTCGAAGCCGAGCGCGCCGCCTGGACGGCGCAAGCCCAACAAGGCCTGGAAGACGTGGAGCGGAAGCTCAAGGCGTTGGAGATCGTGCGGGAAGAAGAGCGTGTCACCGCCCGGAACATCCAAGAATTCCAAGCGGGACAGATCCGTGACTTACGCGCGTCATCAGCCCAAGTCCAATCGGATTACGCAACGGCTGACCCTAAACCAGCAACCACCACGCAAGCAAACAGTGGCGACCCTAAACGGGCAACCATGTCTCAGGGCGTAATCATGGGAAAAGGCACTGGCGACCAGTCACAATCTGGGTTGAAGAACGTTCCGAGAACAGTCCTCGATCAGTTGCGTGCGACACTGCCAGAGGCCGACTTCGCTCGAATTGCTGGGACCGTAGCGCCGAAGGAGATTAAGACCGAGCCTCATGCCAGCACCACTGCTTCTGGAGCGCCGAGGACGCAGGGGCGAACCAAAGTACCTCAATCTGCGGGGAAGACGCTTACGAGAAGGAGTGGAAAGCTAAGCACCAGCCTCAAGCGGAAGAAGTCGACACATAAGCGGACGCGCCAGAGTAATGACCCGTCAGACTCGAGTGGCAGTTCAAGCTCAGAGTCAGAGGCCGACAGCAGCTCAAGCAGCAGTTCGGGTGATGAGCTAGGCGAGGAAGTCAAGTCATCACTGGCATTGCCGTCTACATCCAAAGCTGGGAACACGATGTTCACCTTCAGGCCGTATATCAACTCCGCCACGCTGGGGATGTTCGACGAGAAGGCATCGATCGGAGATCGGAAGAATTGGTGGGAGAAGTTCATTAACATGTCGGCCCAAGGGGGTTGGACTGACCAAGTCAATTTGCGTGAACTGAAGATGAAGATGTCGTCACCCGTGCGTAATTGGCGAGGACAACTCCCCAAACACGTGCTCCAAGATTGGAAGAGGATGTCGTCGGAGTTTAGGCGCATGTATCTGAAGGCACGTACATCTGAACCTGAGCGTTACTTCACCATGAGACAGAAGTCGTCTGAGAGTGCATTGGAGTTCTTCTACAGGCTCAATGAAGCTGGCGTGAAGGCCGATGTTCGTTTCCGGAAGTCGAAGAAGGAACGAGGTGAACACATCAAGCGGTTCATAAAGAACTTGAGGGATTCTCAGCTCAAGGTTGTTCTACGCAACCAGCGGTTCCGTTACTTGGAAGATTTGGAGTTTGTGCTGAAGCAGAACGAAGACCTGGGTCTGGATGGGGGATATGACAGTTCCTCATCGCAGAAGCGCGATTTCCGAGCAGATAATACGACTCCGACCCGTTTCAAGTCCAGAAGCCGTGCATTTGTAAGTGTAAGCGAAGACGAAGGCGGATGGGAGTCTGAAGGGCATGTACGTTTCGATGACAAAGTGGAAGAAGTATCCGCCAAACCGGAGGTAAAGATCGCCGAGCGGGGAGCCCCTGTGGGGTCAATCCCGGAGACCAACGCCCAGTCCGAGTTGTCTGAACAGGACATCCAGAGCGCAGTCTACCGCGCGATGGAGAATGCAGGATGGCGTCCACCACAGTCTACTCCTCAGCAAGGATGGCAGTCGCCTCGTCCGGGGTGGCAGTCACCCCGACGAGACAATCCCGATCGGAACGAGTTCTGTGAGAAGTGTATGAAGTTCGGACACAGAGAGAAGAATTGCTGGAAGGACATGCTGTGTGATCGATGCGGCCGAGAAGGCCACCCAGGCTATAGCTGCAAGGTCCGTACATGTTCATATTGTGGCAAGTATCACGGTGATCAGTGCGAAGAATATGAGATGATGCAAGCCGTGAAAGCTCTCGCTCGGAATGGCACGCTAACAGGCTTACCTCCGATGTCCTCAGGAAACTGCTGGACGGGAAGGACAGTCCGGGGAAGCAGTTAAACTAACAAGCCCGCTGGATGGGGATCCAGAACGCGACGGGCTTAAGCTACCCCAAGGATTGTGTGTGTTGGCAAACGTTGGACCAGAATTGAGAGTGAAGAAACCAGATAACACACAATGCATGACTATGATTCAAGGAGAACCTACCGACTCTGACCATATATATCCATTCTCGTCTGAAGATGATCTACCAGTCGAGTTCAGATTACAACCCGGTCAGAAGTATGGATGGTGGGAAAACCATGAGTCAAGCGATAGTCACGGCGTTGCTATGGTGCATGGAACAGTGAATAACGAACGGACCCGAATCTTGCTCGATTCGGGGGCGTCTGGAAGTATGATTAGCTTGGACCTTGCGCGTAGGTTGAAACTAAAGTTTCAGATGCTCCCGGACCCGATTAAAGTATCAGGTTTGGGCGGAGTCCAAACGTATATCACTGCGACGGCTATGGTCAAAATCACACTGGGAATGAGAGTGGTGTATGTCATGAAAGTTTGGTTGACGAACATCGGTGAAGATCTAGAAGTGCTCTTAGGGATGGATTTCATGTATGCCGCCGGAGTAAGGTTGTGTGTGCGTGAGGGGCTTGTGCAGCTCCCAGATGAAGAAGCCATCATGATGTGCGGCGGTCCCGATCGGGACCATGTTGGACTGGATTTGCCCGTGCGACCCGAGCGAGATGCCTACCTGCAACCAGGGGAGCATGCCATCGTCAAGATACGGTATGGTCAGAGCAATCCGCAGCGCGAAGTTGTTTGGGCAGGCCGCGGAGACCGGTGGGTGACACAGATCATCTACGCCACTAAGTCTTGGGCAGTCGCAGTCAAAGTTGTGAACATATCCCAGTCAATGCTCTGGATTGGGACAGACTTATCAGTGGCAAGGATTGTGGAATATGGACATTTCCCACGGGCTGGACGGTATGTCCGCCCAGGGTCCCCGAGGTACAAGGAGTGGCAGCAGCTTATCTACGAGAACACAAAGTCTGCCGAAAGACGAAGACTCGAGCGTAGGATCGCTGCTTACGAGGAGTCGTTACAACCTCCATGTGTCGAGAGCCCGGAATACCAGTGGCCATCCAGGATCCTGCTGAGGCCAAGCCCTGAGGGAACCATGGTTCGGATGGCACAGTTGCGGAAGCCGACTAGTAAGCAGCCCGAACGCGAGTTGGAACAATCCAGGCCTAAAGTGAATGGGTCAACCCAGACGACCGAATCCAGGGACGCAGCTACACAGACCGAGTCGGACTCTGAGTCATCCAGCTCAGATCCTATATCTTTACCGGTCTCTGGAGAAGATGAGGACATTCCGATTGGGGCGCCCCTAAGTACACCGATAGCGAAGTTGGAAGCCGAGTTTGCCCGGTGTATGCGAGTCAACCAGGAAGATCTCGACTTGGAACCCGGAGTGTATATTCACGAGGGTAGTGAGCGGATGTCACAGTTGCGAGACGAACTTGCGCTGCTTCCAGAATTGAAGGACTTGAGCCCCGAATGTGATATCTCAAAAGCAGATGTAGGTGTCCCCGGGAGGACTACACCGGCGGAAGATCGGAAGCTGCGAACCATACTGGAGCATCATCGGAAGATATTTCTGGGAGATGGCAATGCTGCACCTGCGCCGGCCAGAGGAGTGGTATGTGATCTAGACGTGGGAGATGCCAAACCAGTGGCACAACGACCACGTTCGGTCGCACCACACCTCGCCTTGAAAGTGTACGAGCTACTCAAGAAGCTATTGGAGACTGGACTGATTGAACTTTCGGAGTCCTCTTGGGCATCTCCTATCGTGATCGTCTTGAAGAAGAATGGAGTGGACATCCGGATGTGTATTGACTACCGTGTGGTGAACAGTTTCATCAAGTTGTCTAATTACCCGTTGCCACTGATTGACGATCTTTTGATTGGTTTCGAGAGAGCGATGTGGTTCATGTCGCTAGATATGGCTAGTGGCTTTTGGGCAATAAGGATGACCGAACGAGCTAAGCTTATTTCGGCTTTCGTGTGCCCGTTTGGACACTTTCAATGGGTAAGAATGCCCTTCGGTCTGAAGAATGCACCACTGGTATACCAAGCAGTCATCAATAACTGCCTTTGGGGTTTCGTCCGATTACCTCCCGAAGAAGAGAGGCTAGTGGATTCAGATGTATTGGAATTCTTAAACTTGGATCAGGCTAAGCGAAGCACGTCAGGAGTCGATCAGGAAGTCCCGATCCTAACGGACCACATGACGGTGTTCAAGCGGAGTATCCCGGCCCCGCCCCAAATGGGACCGGTTCTTGGACGGAGTTCGTACATCGACGACATTGCGCATGGGGCGCCTACGTGGGATCAACTATGTGACGATCTGAACACACTCTTGTACAGGCTTCGCTACTGGAATATTTCGGTGAGTCTGCCAAAGAGCGAGTTCGGAAAGCTGTCCATCCCGTATCTCTCGCACGAGATCAGTGCTGAAGGAATCAGGGCGATACCGAAGATCGCGAAGTCTGTCCAAGATCTACCGTTCCCGTCAACACTGAAAGGCGTGCAGTCGTTCCTTGGAAGTCTGAATTACTATCACAAGTTCATCGAAGATTTCCCAGTTATAGCAGCAGTACTCTACGAATTGACTGACGAGCAGATCAAGGCTGGACGTGACTTGACCCGAGCCAAAGAGGCATTCGAGATTCTCAAGCGGAAGATAGTGTCTACACCTCTGTTGAGACACCCGGATCGGACCCGACCATTTGTAATCATTCCTCACGCCAACCCGTGGGCCGCTTGTGCAGTCCTTGGTCAAGAGTATGACGGAGTGATCCACCCAGTCAGGTTCACCGGCCGGGTTCTGAACGAGTCTGAGATCCGATATCACGCTGCGGAGAAAGAGGTTGTTGCAGTGATGCGGGTCCTCGACGTATTTGAAGCCCTCATCCGGGATTGCCCGATCAGAGTCTATACGAGATATTCCGTGTTATCCTGGCTGTTGAAATCTAAGAGTGCTGACGGAAGGTGTGTTCGATGGGGACTCATACTATCTCACTGGAATCTAGAAGTATGCAAGGTACAACGAGATGAAGATGGTTTGGCCGCAGTCCTAGGAGCAGGTATCACGCCCAGGGAACACCTGGATGAGATTGCGGAGTCCCTCATCCCTGCTAAGGGACGAGTTAAACCTCCCCCTGTGATTAGCGTCGAGATGTTGGAAGAAGATTTCAAGGGGTATGTCATGAGCTTTGATGGCGCTGCGAAAACCTCTACTCGCCAAGGAAGTTGCGGGTGTATCATCTGGGAACTCCCCGGTTGGCACGTCGTGTCCGCCCAAGGCTTTCCTTTAGATGATGTCACTGTGAACGATGCTGAGTACCACGGCTTACTGAAAGGGCTAATCCTTGTGTCTGAGCGAGGCATCTCTGAGATAATAGTCGTTGGAGACTCTCGGATTGTAATCCAACAAGCTCAAGGATTGATCAACTGTAATCAGCCGAATCTCCAACGACGATTAGCCGAGTATGCAGTCCTGAAAGAGAAGTTCAAATCAATCCAGTTGGTACACGTCAAGCGTGATTATAACCAGGCAGCGGATTACCTCACGTCCAAGACCCTAGCACTAGGCGAGGCCTGGACCGTAAGTGACCCAGCCGAGTTGATGCACCTGGAACAAGTCTCGATGATACCGGAAAGGATAATGAAACCAGTCGAGATTTCTCGGAAGAAAACAACTGAGGCCCTCGTAGAGGAGCCCCCTGCTGAAGTCGTGAATGATGCGCACCCAGGAGCAGATTCCGCACCGTTACCGGCACCCGTGAGGGTTATGGCCGCGATAACACGTAGTCAACACGACAGGAGCCTGATCAACAGGAGCCTATGGGACCCGTCGAGTATCAAGCGGAACGATGGAGACGTATCAAAGCTCAGCAAGACGGAGACAGTCATCTGATGAATCTTAAGAAGTTCTTGAGAGGTGACTTAGAAGACTTCTCTCGTCCTCAGATCCGCCGGATCTCGAAGGAGGCAGAATTGTTTGTACTGGACGTCCGAGGCGTATTATACCGCCTGAGGCGATCCGCCCGAGGAAGGCCAAGGAGTCACACGGATGAGTTGAGGTTGGTAGTACCCCAATCTCTCCGCTCGGATATGCTCCATTACGCCCATGAGGATTTTCAAGGGGGACACCAGGGTATCACGCGTACCCACCAGAAGCTCTGCTCGGATTTCTATTGGCAAGGGATGTACGCCGACGTTGAAGCTTACGTGAAAGAGTGCACTGATTGTGCTAGTGGCAAAGGTCGGCCACCCAACCAGGGCCCTCCCCAGGAAACATCGAGCCGACAAGACCGTTCGAAGTCGTATCCATGGATTTCGTCACACACCTTCCAGAGTCCGAACGAGGAAACACATTTCTACTCCTCTTTCAAGACATGTTTTCTGGATATGTCATGTGCAAACCGATGTGTTCAACGACTGCTCAGGATGTCGCTGAGGCATACGAAGAACGAGTCTTCCAGAGGTTCGGTGCAAGCTCCATGATTCGCCACGATCAGGATCCCAGATTCATGAGCGAGGTTTTCAAGTGTTTTCGAGACTTGCTTGGGAGCAAACAACGCGCTACTTTGGGATACCGGCCACAAGCCAACGGCCAACAGGAGCGCTCAGTCCAGACGGTTATACGAAGTGTCCGGGCGTACGTCGCAGAAGCAGACCAATCAGATTGGGATGACCATGCGGAACGCTTGATGTTCGCGTTGAATACTTCTTTCGATGCGACTCGTTTGGATACGCCTTTCTATTTAGTCCACGGCTGGGACGCTCGAAGTACGATCCTAGCTATGCTGGGACCCAAACCATCCAGCGTTCCAGAGCGAACGGCGTACGAGTGGCGTAGGAAGATTCAACGAGATTACGGATATGCCCAAGCTTGTGCCGAAGATCTGCAACGGAAAGCCAAACGAGAGAGAGCCGCAATTCAGACTCAGAAGTGGAAAGAACTATCCGAACGAGTTAAAGCAGGTTACGCCGTCGGAGACGCTGTGTGGCTATATATTCCGAAAGTCCAGCCAGGGCTAAGCCGCAAATTGGCACATCTTTGGCATGGTCCGTTCAGGATCGTCGAGGTGCGAGATGACTTCAGGGTAAAGCTTAAGGTGGAAGACACAGGTTACCGCGTTAACCCATGGGTCACATTAGTCGTCTGAAGCCGCGAGCCCTGTTCCCACGACGACCGACTCTGCAAGTTGAAGTCGATGAAAATGATGATTTCGATGCCGCTTTACTCCCGGAAGATAGTTGGGAAGCCGACAACCAGAACAACGAGTACGAGGTAGAGAAAATTCTAGACCTCCGTTGGTCCAAGCGGACTCGCACATCTAAACGCGTCCGTGAATATCTCATCAAGTGGAAGGCTACGATGAACCAGAGTGGCTCCCAGTATCACAGTTGAGTTGTGGCGCATTGCTTTATGAATTCAACCAAGGCGCAAAGGCTCACGCTCGTTTTCAGGCTATGCAAGCTGGGGAAGACCACCCGAGACTGTAGCAACCTCGGTCGGCAAACGACTGGGGCGAACAGGCATGGGATGGTGATGTTTCGAAGTGTGACTTTGGATGAGAAGAAGACATTCGTGACTATGGAATTGGTGGATTGACTTTTCGTTTGGAATCTGAGATGAGAAAAGCAGGGTTGATGGAGTTTAGACAAGGACAATGAAGGCAGAGAAAATGAAGGAAGTGCATTGAGTGGTGTTAGACATGCAATACGTGAAGCGAGGCGCCAAGCCAAGTAAGGGGCGCACCCAAAGACTTAGAGGATAGTAGCGCGAGG
>VOQZ01000356.1:0-58279 GCA_008079305.1 Phytophthora palmivora | reverse complement strand
TTTGGGAAGCACGTTCACGGTAGAATGCCAAACGGTCTTCGGAAGCAACGGGCATGACACTCGTGAACGCGATGAAACCCATGAAACCAGTCGTGCAGAACAGCATACCATACCGGAGTTGATACCAGCGTACGAGTCGTACTCGGCACTAACGTAGGTGACACCGAACAACAATCCGAGAATCAGCGACAAGAAGAAGCGAGTGAGGTTGTATGATGCCGTGCGCCAGTACATCCGGAAGAACCGCTGCATCAAGAATCTAGCTTGGGTCATCTCCGTCGCAGCACGCTTGTCTCCGTATGTAAGTTCCGGTAGATCTGGGGACGGACGTGATACACCCTCGCGGTCTAGGTTGGACTGTAAGAATTGGAAGTGCTTGCTAGCCTGGAAGATCTTCACAAAGTCTGTCTTGTCACCGTTGCTGTTACCTACACCGGCACCGATCACCTCCAGCATCCACGTAGCCGGGTTGTAGTTATCTTCCAACTTGGCAACACCATCGATCGACTCGAAGTACGCAATCATCTCACGAGCGTTCTTACCCAGTTCACCAGCAAACACCGTCTCACCACCACGCTTCAGTAACAACAGACTGTCGAAAACACTGAAAACTTCGGTCGACGGCTGGTGGATCGTACACACAACGGTGCGACCCGTGTTAGCCACCTTACGGACGCCATCCATGATGAGCTTGGCCGAGCGAGCATCCAAACCACTCGTCGGTTCGTCCAGGAACAACACACTAGGCTGAGCAGCAAGCTCCACGCCAATCGTCAATCGCTTCATCTGCTCACAGAGCTGCCGCGGATGATCTGGTCAGCGATCGGGTGTAGGTCCAGCAGGTCAAGACACTCGTTCACCGAGTCGTATTTGTAGCTATCGGGAACATCAGCACCTTGACGGAGGAACGCACTGAAAGTGAGTGCTTCACGGATTGTAGCAGACTCGGAGTGGATGTCCATCTGCTCACAGTAGCCTGTCGCTCGGCGGATGGCGAGGTCGGTGGCAGGGTGTCCATTGAGCAGAAATTGTCCGGTGATCTTGCCGCCAGTCTTGCGTCCGGCGATGACATCCATGAGTGTGGTCTTGCCTGCACCCGAGGATCCCATAAGGGCCGTGATGGTACCAGGTAGTGCATATCCGCTGATTCCCTTAAGGAGATCAATGGTGTTTTTGGGGTTGGCTGGGTCGGGAACGGTGTACCAGAGGTCCTTGAACGCAATCGTGACCGGAATGAAGTGCTTTTCTTTTGCAGGACTCACTGACACCACCGTTTCATCGTCTGTTGGTGACCCACGGGGAGTACGCATCAGACCGTAGTCATCCGATCCATTGCCATTGCTCTCCGAGTCCAGCGTCACATTCTCGGGACTTTCGTATCGGTGGTACTCGAGCGCTATATACGAAAGCAGCATGAAGAAGACGTACGCGGCGGCCATGAACACGATGCCATACCAAAGCCAAAACTTTTCTGTTGGTACCTCGAATGTCGTTAATGAGTACTCGCCCATGGTCATGTTGAAATTAGTGCAGTAGTCGACTCCATCAAACACACATGTGTCAAACTTGGAGTCAGAGTACTGGTTCACAGCAAGCGCACGAACGCCCCAGGACATGGGGTTAATCCAGTAGATCCAGATAAAATAGTCAGGGATCTGCTCTTTTGTAATCGTGAATCCAGCAAAGAGCACGAAAAACAGCACGGAGACCATAGAGATCGGGTTAGCCACGTTCAAGTTCGGCGAAGCACATGACAAGAAGAAAAACCACGCTGTGAAAGCCAAGTTCGTGACAAACAGCATCAACTCAAACACAAGGTAAGCTTCAATGGTCGAAACATATCCGCACATCCAGTAAATGATCGAGCCAAACACCAGACTTTCAATCGCAGCCACCGGGACCTGACTCACGAGTTTGACAACACAAACGATGCAGTGCGGAAGAAGTTGGCTCGACGTTGCTTGTAAAAGACCTCACGAGCTGCCATGAACATGGGGATCTGTGCCTGCTGGCCTAATGACACGAACATCACAGCGTTGAAGATGATACCCATCACAAGCTGCGAGTTTGTTTCGTCAAACTGGTAAAAAGTGCTTGCGTACATCAGTCCCATCAAGATGACCATCACAGCTCTTCCAGTCAAAAAAGCGGTATCACGCGACAGTAGACGCAGTTGACGATGGACAACACCAGTCGTACTTTCAAGGAAACTCTGGTGGAATTCGGGGACAGCAGCCATGTGCTTTTCATTGTCTTCGAGCAAGTTCGCGGGAATTGGACTGTGAAGGTCATCCATCATGTTACCATAGATGCGCGAGCGCGTGAAGACATCGGCATATTGGCTGGCAGTGCGGGGAATAACATTTGACGCGATCGAATCGACCTCGTACTGACCCTGCTTGTCGGTGCCCAGATCCAACAGGAAATCGGCCACATCGCGGCGAGGAGGACACTTGAAGCCCAAATTCTCGAAGTAGCCCAGAGCCTCGGCTCGCGGACCATGGTACATCACATGACCCTCGTTCAGGATCACCACGTCGTCGAATAGCTCGAACACCTCGGGCGATGGTTGCAATAGTGAGATGACCACCGTCTTGCGGAACTTCTTGGCGATACTTCGCTGCGTGGTGATGATGTCGAAGGTGGCGGCACTGTCGAGACCCGTGCTGATCTCGTCCATCATCATGACGTACTTGTTGCCGAACTCCATCTCGCCCGTGGTCACACGCTTGCGCTCTCCACCAGACACACCTCGGGTCATGGCGTCTCCGACGATGGTGTTCTGGCAGTTGTCGAGTCCTAGCTGCTGGATGACGATGTCCGGGTAGTGCTTGAACATGGCTCTGGCAGCCTCGAGTGCGGCAAAGTTCTCCTCAGGTGTGCCGTTGGTGAAGTGCTGCTCGTCACGAGCTGGCAGCCACCACCGCAGCAGGCATGGGCAAACTCGAGTGTCTCCTTGACAGTGAGGGACGGATAGTGCTTGTCACGCTGGTTTACATACGACACAAACTGTGGGAGGCGGTTGCCTAGCGTGGCAGCAGACGTACCATTGTATGTAACTTCACCTTCGACAGTGACATTCTTCTGACTTGGGAAGCGACCGCTAAGCAGCTTCATGAGCGAGGACTTGCCAGATCCCGGCTGACCAAGCACAAGTGTGATGGTTCCCGGTTTGAAGACACCGTTAATGTTTCTGAGGACCTGTTTCTTCACGACGTGCTTACTGGATCGTATTTCGTCATAGCTTGACTTGAGAACGTTGATCAAAGTGGGGAGTTGAGTCTTAGCGTTGGCCTCGTCCTTGACCATAATGTCGCCGAGATGGAAACATCTTTGAAGCGCACTTCGATCTGCGGAAGTGACCGGCCCATGGCCTTCTCCATGTGGGTGGCCACGTGATCGTGGAGTGCCTGTGGTCCTCTGGCCATAAGCGTTTTGCCGCTGTCGTATCCGATCACAGCACGCATAGGCGTGTCAGACGTGTCGTCGAGCGTCATTTTTTGCTCCTGTTAACCTGGTTTGAGTTCGAGCTGAGTGTTCACAACCAAGTCGTGGAAGTTGCTGTTGTTGTCGAGGATGTCGCCGTGAAGCGGCAAATCGAGAAGTGAACGAATTCGTGGCAACAGAGTCGACGCAAGATGAGTCTCCGACGTTGGTACAGTATTCGTCCCATTGACAATTTGTAGGCGACACTAAACAGACACTATAACGTGTCAGTGATGAATCCTCGAATCACTGCAGTACTGTATGCTCGAGTGCGGGATTACGAGGGTTGCGTGAGCTGTTGATGGTGCTTTGCAAGTGATGATGGAGCTCCGATTAAGTACGAGATGCTTGGGTATCAGTGGAAATAGACTGTAACGGTCCGTGTGGTTCAATTGTAAGATGGATGGTGATTGCAATGTTTTCGGGAGTAATTGGCATTTCCGACCTGTGTATCAGTACCTAATCACTTTGTGTAGTTGCTCAGCGACGTCCTGATACGCGAGGAATGTCGGTACTGGAACTGCTGCAGGACAGTAGATGAAGTCGCCTACTTACTAAGTGCGAAGTGTCGAACTTAACAAACATAGCTATTTTATCAACAATTGATTTGGTTCAGCATAGTTGCAAGATGAAATGTTCACTCAACGTCTTCTGTCTGTCTCTATATCTAACTAAATTCCAGGCTTCGCCCCCTTGGCTAGGGGGAGTTGATCTTCGTCTGACTGGTAGTCCCAGATACAACCAAAAGTTCCTTGTTCAAACATACGGGTTTCTCGTTGGCACTAAGTCTGTTCTCGATATCCAGTCCACCTTACCGCATGATGTATTAAACACGGTTGCTTTAGCCCACCACTTAGCATAGAACCCTTCCAGTGCTCAGACAATATAATAAGCAATAAAGTACAGTACCGATAAATGGATAAGACTAGGGTACTTGGGAGGCCAACGTTTGGTCGATTTGGTGCCCCTGGCACCGTGCCAGTATCTGTCACTCACTACCTATGCTCATTAATCACATCACTGCGTATACATTCAGTCGTAGCTGGAGAGACTTGTGGTGTCAGAAGAACACTAAGAATTTTTTTAATTACGATAAACAACCACTCTTTTTACTTGATAGTAAACTTTAAAAAAAGTGGTTGAAACAATCGAGTTTATTACGTATATTATCTCTTTTCAGACATTGGGAGCAGATCCCGATTATTAATAACTTCATAAATATCTCTACCACCTCTACGATATCGTCGTTTCTACCGTGTCATAAGGTCTCCACCTCGTCGTCATTACTCTCGCAATCCTGCTCCACCTAAAGCTGTAGGTAAACTTAAGAATTACCTGCAATAATAGAGTAGCTCCGGACCAAAATAGAGCAATAGGTTCGCAAAGTGCTTCTTGAAAACGAACTTAGCTGTATCTGGGGAATCAACTGGATTACGGAAATTCCTTGGGCATTTATCTCCACCATCAACGGGAAGCACCGTAAAGGACTGGTATTGATCGTTTTCCAATTGATTGCCCTACTAGTACCATCATCATCAAGGCTCCGATAGATAGATGTCGCGAGTTTGAAGATCATAGATTTCTAAAGGACCTTGCTGATTGTGATGTCGTAAGCTTCGGCCACGGCACTAAACTACTTCATCGGATATTTGACGCAAAGTACAAGGCTCGAGGCTCTCAAGCTTCAAGCACTTGTATGGTACTCAATGATGTAACAACATACGGGTGCTTCAGAGTGCAACACAGTGAAGATCTCGGTTTGCAGCGCCGTGATCGTTAAAGTATTTGCCAGCCCCAACGCCCATCCACAACTACAAACTTACACATGCTGCTGTTGCTGAAAATTTCTTCCCCCATGGCACCGGTTGTTCGTTTGAGCTGCGTGTTCTACTGGTATTTACTTCGAGTCGGGTTTTGCAGACCCGGTGCTCGTCGAGTATTTTTGAAAAATCTACCTTTGTGTTTAGCCATGAATGATGTCGATGGTACCTGTAGAGTGGAAAACAAACTTCAGCTGTGATACTCGCTGTTGAAACACAACCAACTTGTTTGGAAATGCAACATATATTTATGGTGGATTGATATGGTGACTGCTGCTGTAGTTGACTTCTTTAATCTATTTCTTTTGGTGATTGACAAAGCGCAAGGCAGGCAATCCCAGCAGGCGATACAGCACGATGAAGCCCAAGACGAAGCCAAAGTTCTTCCACATTTCGCTGTGCTTCATTGCGAAGACATCTCCAAGGTAATCCTTCACGGTCAAATTCTCGGGAAGGGAAGGTGGCAACCCAGTCATGACGTGGCAACCGATCTCCGAGCCATCACCGTCACTTGGACAGTCACCAAAAACGAGCGCCGCGACCAAAGCCAGTGAGTACTTATGAGGCGTGATATCGTACAGCCACTTGTAGCCCGTCGGAATCGAACCTCCAGGAGGGTTGAAGCCGTTGAACAGGAAGAAGATCATTTGCAACAGCACACCAAAGATTGTCGCGACTTCGACAGTCGGTAGCAGATATGACATGAGCTGTCCGAAGTACGTGTGCCACAGTACGTGCATGGACAAGTGGAGCCAGTAGGCAAAGAACGTGGACACCCCAGTGAATCCGACCATCGGGAAATATGGCGCCATGAGCAGCATCGTACTGAGGAAGACATAAGGCACTTCAACGACCGTGGAGCCAACGAAATACCAGAGCGCATTGTACGTCTGAGCAGCACGTTCGCGGTAAAATGCTAGCCGATCTTGGGATGCGCTTGGCATCACGCTGCTGAAAGAGATGAAGCCGAGGAACCCAGTCGTGCAGAAAAGCATACCCATACCCGAGTTAATGCCAGCATACGAGCTGTATTCCGCATTGATGTAAGTGAGACCGAACACGATCCCAAGAATTAATGCGAGGAAAAAACGTGTCAAGTTGTACGACGCTGTGCGCCAATACATCCGGAAGAAGCGCTGCATCAAGAATCTGGCCTGGGTCAATTCCGTCGCAGCACGCTTATCGCTATACTCCAGCGGGGGTAGCAATGGAGACGGACGTGACACGCCTTCACGATCCAGGTTCGACTGTAGCAGCTCGAAGTGCTTGCTTTCTTTGAAGATCTTCACGAAGTCTGTTCTGTCACCGTTGCTGTTGCCCACACCGGCGCCGATCACCTCCAGCATCCACGTAGCCGGGTTGTAGTTATCTTCCAGCTTGGTAACACCATCGATCGACTCGAAGTACGCGATCATCTCACGAGCGTTCTTGCCCAGCTCGCCAGCAAACACCGTCTCACCACCACGCTTCAGCAACAACAGACTGTCGAAAACACTGAAAACTTCGGTCGACGGCTGGTGGATCGTACACACTACGGTGCGACCCGTGTTAGCCACCTTACGGACGCCATCCATGATGAGCTTGGCCGAGCGAGCATCCAAACCACTCGTCGGTTCGTCCAGGAACAACACACTAGGCTGAGCAGCAAGCTCCACGCCAATCGTCAATCGCTTCATCTGCTCCACAGAGCTGCCGCGGATGATCTGGTCAGCGATCGGGTGTAGGTCCAGCAGCTCAAGACACTCGTTCACCGAGTCGTATTTGTAGCTATCGGGAACATCAGCACCTTGACGCAGGAACGCACTGAAAGTGAGTGCTTCACGGATTGTAGCAGACTCGGAGTGGATGTCCATCTGCTCACAGTAACCCGTGGATCGACGGATGGCGAGGTCAGTGGCAGGGTGTCCATTGAGCAGAATCTGTCCGGTGATCTTGCCGCCAGTCTTGCGTCCGGCGATGACATCCATGAGTGTAGTCTTGCCTGCACCCGAGGATCCCATAAGGGCCGTGATGGTACCAGGTAGTGCATATCCGCTGATTCCCTTAAGGAGATCGATGGTATCCTTGGGGTTGGCTGGGTCAGGAACGGTGTACCAGAGGTCCTTGAACGCAATCGTGACCGGAATGAAGTGCTTTTCGCTGTCTGGTGTTACGGACACGAATGTCTCTCCTGAAGCAGGCGAGCTGCGCGGTGTGCGAATAAGCCCGTAGTCGTCAGACGTCTCGCTCTTGTTCTCCGTGTCCAAAGTCACATTTTCCGGAGCCTCAAATCGGTGGTACTCGAGTGAGATGTACGAGAGGAACATGAAGAACACATACGCAGCCGCCATGAACACCATGCCGTACCACAACCAGAACTTCTCAGTCGGCACCTCGAACGTCGTCAACGAGTACTCGCCCATAGTCATGTTGTAGTTGGCACAGTAGTCAACATCATTGTACACACAGGTATCGAAGCTCGAGTCGGTGTACTGATTCACGGCAAGTGCTCGAACACCCCAAGCCATGGGGTTGATCCAGTAGATCCAAATGAGGTAGTCGGGAATCTGCTCTTTGGTGATGACGAAACCAGCATACACGACAAAGAAGAGAATGGAAACCATAGACACCGGGTTGGCCACATTCAGATCGGGAGAAATACATGACAAGAAGAAGAACCACGCTGCCATCGCCAGGTTCGTCATGAAGAGCATTAGTTCGAACAACAGGAAGGCTTCGACGGTGGATACATAGCCGCACATCCAGTACAAAATGGAGCCGAACACTAAGCTCTCAGCAAAACCCAGTGGAATTTGGCTAACCGAGTTTGACAGCACGAAGGATGAAGTCCGGAAAAAGTTGGCTCGGCGCTGCTTGTAGAATACCTCTCGTGCTGCTATAAACGTCGGAATTTGCGCCTGTTGTCCGAGCGACACGAACATCACAGCGTTGAAGATGATACCCATGACAAGCTGTGCATTAGTCTCATCAAACTGGTAAAACACACTTGAATACAGCAATCCCATCAAAATCACCATGACCGAGCGACCAACCAGGAATGCCGTATCACGTGATGTCAAGGTGATCTGGCGTCGAACTACAGCCATTGTGCTGTCCCAAAAGTTCTGATGGAATTCAGGGATCGGGTCAATATGCTTCATCTTGTCCTCAATAAGACTCGGGTGGACTGGACCATGCAGATCTTCCATCATGTTACCATAGATGGCAGAACGAGTGAAAATGTCTGCGTACTGGCTGGCCGATCGTGGGATATTACTTGAAGGAATTGAGTTGACTTCGTACTGACCCTGTTTGTCCGTGCCCAGATCCAACAGGAAATCGGCCACGTCGCGGCGGGGAGGACACTTGAAGCCCAAATTCTCGAAGTAGTCCAGAGCCTCGGCTCGCGGACCATGGTACATCACATGACCCTCGTTCAGGATCACCACGTCGTCGAATAGCTCGAATACCTCGGGCGATGGTTGCAATAGTGAGATGACCACCGTCTTGCGGAACTTCTTGGCGATACTACGCTGCGTGGTGATGATGTCGAAGGTGGCGGCACTGTCGAGACCCGTGCTGATCTCGTCCATCATCATGACGTACTTGTTGCCGAACTCCATCTCGCCCGTGGTCACACGCTTGCGCTCTCCACCAGACACACCTCGGGTCATGGCGTCTCCGACGATGGTGTTCTGGCAGTTGTCGAGTCCTAGCTGCTGGATAACAATGTCCGGGTAGTGCCTGAACATGGCTCTGGCGGCATCAAGTGCAGCCTTGTTCTCCTCCGGTGTACCACCTGCATAGTGCTGAGCGTCACGCTCCGAGAAGCCTCCACCACAGCAAGCATGAGCAAACTCTAGCGTCTCCTTGACAGTGAGCGACGGATAGTGCTTGTCACGCTGAGTCACGTAGGAGACGAACTGTGGCAAACGTCGAAGCAACTCGTTCGCTGGTGCGCCATTGTAGGTCACGTCACCTTCCATAGTGATGTTCTTGTCGTGGGGGAATCGGCCGCTGAGCAGCTTCATGAGCGACGACTTGCCGGATCCCGGTTGACCCAGTACGAGCGTGATGGTGCCTGGTTTGAAGACACCACTGATGTTCTTGAGGATCTGCTTCTTCACCGTGTGCTTCTTAGCACCCAAACCTCGGACACTCTTCATGAGTTCATTGGTGAGTGTGGGCAATTCGACCTTGATGTCGGTCTCGTCCTTGACGACAATGTCGGCTGAGATGGAGACGTCCTTGAATCGCACCTCCATTTGTGGAAGTGCTCGCCCAAGTGCCTTCTCCATGCGAGAGGCGACGTGGTGGTGAAGTGCCTGTGGTCCCTGAGCCATGAGCGTCTTGCCATTAGTGTATTCGATGGTGGGGCGCATTGGTTCGTTTGAACCCGGCGGATTCTTCGTTGTCATAGTGTTCGTTGCTGATTATCTTGGATGCGGAGACGTTGGGCCCGTGTGGCGAATTGGGAAGTGAGGTGCTGTGGCTGAAGCGTTTTTGGCTTAGTCGGAGCGTTTTTTGTTGGGCGGAAGTTGTTGACGGAGATGTCATTCCTTCCAGTCGAACCTACCCAACCAGTCATTAGCAGAGACATTGCAACTGCTGAAGATCGCGATTGCTTTTCCGTTTGATTGCGAAAGAAGTGCGGGATAATCGAGTGGTGGATTATGCGACTTCGGGTAAGTGCGGGAACACACACTCCTGAGGCCGAGTTAAGCTTGAGTGTTTGACGGGAAGAGACATTAGCCACTTGCTACCGATCGTAAAGCGGCCTCGCTGTTGTGAAAGATCACACACATCGAAAGGTTGCTGCTGATACATCGCTGGATTCACCAGGGTGCGTAGTGCATCATCCAGATCATACAAATTATTTCACCTACAACACCTAACACCTATAGGACGACATTGGGGTGAAGTATGTAGCCTAGACAGACAACTCATCTGCAGATAGGTTTCTAATTCCACTTCAACTCAGGTTGTTTGGACGTGATGACATTATGAGATGAAAGTCGTGAATTTCATGAAGAGATTTACAACACCTCTACAGCACATCGAGCTTTGGCACACTGATTATTAATCTGTAGGAGAATGAATACCGCTTACGATCGTAGCTAGACATTAGTTCATGACACTAATCAAGCTGCATGTAGTGCAGTCGTAACTGAATCTTTCTTTACCTACACGTTTGCTTCTGCACGTGGGTCACTCACCGAAACATATTGTCACGCAATGCTAGCCGTCCGGAAGCACTCAGAGCGAACATAGCGACGTTTGTGGATTCAGGGAGAAAGTAAGACTTTAACTTGCAGTGCGGCTGCGGCGTATAAAAGAAGAAGGACAAATGATCAACTTTCATGTAGAGCCTGCAGGTATTGTAAGCTCTAATGTGCCAATTGATAGGAGAGCAACACAGCGTGAACGTACATGTGCACGTAAACTTGCATGAGACAACAACCTACAGCAGTGGTAGATACTGCTGTAGGTTGTAGTAGGTCACCTGTCGTGGAAAGGCAACTTGTAAGAATGAAGGTCGCTTGTTTGCGAATCGCTGTTTGCGGCACCACGCTCCGACCGTAATCTGTCAAGATTTGCTCCGAATCAATCGACAAACAGTTTAACAGCGAGTTATAGCGAGATACAGGGAGTTGCCTGGCATCGCTGCATCTTACTATCTTACTAAATACACGCACACACATGTTCACTGACAACCACACTCGTCCATCAGCTCATCACTGGTTTCATGAAGTACAATGACGTTCTCAAGATTCGCACTTAGTCGAGTCGCATCATATCGTCCTGTCTTTGAAAAGTTGATGCCCACATCTACGAAATTTGATTGGCTAGTAGAAACCTCCTAACCGAGCCCTCGCAAACAATGGTGTGTCCACACACTTCAGTTTCCAACCGTCGCACGCAATCGTGATACATAGCCGCTCGTCCACTGAGTTTCACCAAGCATGACAAAGCTGCAAGTCAAGCAAACGCCGTTTATCTCACACATTTGACATGGCTAACGGCCATCATCAAAGGCAACTCCATCTACAGTCCGTACACTTAACTATCTTAGAGCACTAAAACGACCATCAACAGCCTGATCGCAGCGTTCCACCGACATTAGCTATCTCACTTCTCGATTAACGCCTTAGCAGCAACATCGACCACAACCTTGTGATCTGCAATTGCTTAACAAGTGTTAATAAGAGACGACTGCCATGTCGACAACACAAACAGATGCGTCGGACGAGCCGATACGCCCCACCATCGAGTATGCCAATGGTAAGACGCTCATGGCTCAGGGACCACAGGCACTTCACCACCACGTCGCCTCTCGCATGGAGAAGGCACTTGGTCGAGCACTTCCACAAATGGAGGTGCGATTCAAGGACGTCTCCATCTCAGCCGACATCGTCGTCAAGGACGAGACCGACATCAAGGTCGAACTGCCCACACTCACCAATGAACTCATGAAGAGTGTCCGAGGTTTGGGTGCTAAGAAGCACACGGTGAAGAAGCAGATCCTCAAGAACATCAGTGGTGTCTTCAAACCAGGCACCATCACGCTTGTACTGGGTCAACCGGGATCCGGCAAGTCGTCGCTCATGAAGCTGCTCAGCGGCCGATTCCCCCACGACAAGAACATCACTATGGAAGGTGACGTGACCTACAATGGCGCACCAGCGAACGAGTTGCTTCGGCGTTTGCCACAGTTCGTCTCCTACGTGACTCAGCGTGACAAGCACTATCCGTCGCTCACTGTCAAGGAGACGCTAGAGTTTGCTCATGCTTGCTGTGGTGGAGGCTTCTCGGAGCGTGACGCTCAGCACTATGCAGGTGGTACACCGGAGGAGAACAAGGCTGCCCTCGATGCCGCCAGAGCCATGTTCAGGCACTACCCGGACATCGTCATCCAGCAGCTAGGACTCGACAACTGCCAGAACACCATCGTCGGAGACGCCATGACCCGAGGTGTGTCTGGTGGAGAGCGCAAGCGTGTGACCACGGGCGAGATGGAGTTCGGCAACAAGTACGTCATGATGATGGACGAGATCAGCACGGGTCTCGACAGTGCCGCCACCTTCGACATCATCACCACGCAGCGAAGTATCGCCAAGAAGTTCCGCAAGACGGTGGTCATCTCACTATTGCAACCATCACCCGAGGTATTCGAGCTATTCGACGACGTGGTGATCCTGAACGAGGGTCATGTGATGTACCATGGTCCGCGAGCTGAGGCTTTGAGCTACTTCGAGAATTTGGGCTTCAAGTGTCCTCCCCGCCGCGACGTGGCCGATTTCCTGTTGGATCTGGGCACGGACAAACAGGGTCAGTACGAAGTCAACTCAATTCCTTCAAGTAATATCCCACGATCGGCCAGCCAGTACGCAGACATTTTCACTCGTTCTGCCATTTATGGTAACATGATGGAAGATCTGCGTGGTCCAGTCCACCCGAGTCTTATTGAGGACAAGATGAAGCATATTGACCCGATCCCTGAATTCCATCAGAACTTTTGGGACAGCACAATGGCTGTAGTTCGACGCCAGATCACCTTGACATCACGTGATACGGCATTCCTGGTTGGTCGCTCGGTCATGGTGATTTTGATGGGATTGCTGTATTCAAGTGTGTTTTACCAGTTTGATGAGACTAATGCACAGCTTGTCATGGGTATCATCTTCAACGCTGTGATGTTCGTGTCGCTCGGACAACAGGCGCAAATTCCAATGTTTATGGCTGCTCGAGAGGTATTCTACAAGCAGCGCCGAGCCAACTTCTTCCGGACTTCATCCTTCGTACTGTCAAACTCGGTTAGCCAAATTCCACTGGGTTTTGCTGAGAGCTTAGTGTTCGGCTCCATTTTGTACTGGATGTGCGGCTATGTATCCACCGTCGAAGCCTTCCTGTTGTTCGAACTCATGCTCTTCATGACGAACCTGGCGATGGCAGCATGGTTCTTCTTCTTGTCATGCGTTTCTCCCGATCTGAATGTGGCCAACCCGGTGTCTATGGTTTCCATTCTCTTCTTTGTTCTGTTCGCTGGCTTCGTCATCACCAAAGAGCAGATTCCCGACTACCTCATTTGGATTTACTGGATCAACCCCATGGCTTGGGGTGTTCGAGCACTTGCCGTGAATCAGTACACCGACTCGAGCTTCGATACCTGTGTGTACAATGATGTTGACTACTGTGCCAACTACAACATGACTATGGGCGAGTACTCGTTGACGACGTTCGAGGTGCCGACTGAGAAGTTCTGGTTGTGGTACGGCATGGTGTTCATGGCGGCTGCGTATGTGTTCTTCATGTTCCTCTCGTACATCTCACTCGAGTACCACCGATTTGAGGCTCCGGAAAATGTGACTTTGGACACGGAGAACAAGGGCGAGACGTCTGACGACTACGGTCTTATTCGCACACCGCGCAGCTCGCCTGCTCCAGGAGAGACGTTCGTGTCTGTAACACCGGACAGCGAAAAGCACTTCATTCCGGTCACCATTGCGTTCAAGGACCTCTGGTACACCGTTCCTGACCCAGCCAACCCCAAGGATACCATCGATCTCCTTAAGGGAATCAGCGGATATGCACTACCTGGTACCATCACGGCCCTTATGGGATCCTCGGGTGCAGGCAAGACCACACTCATGGATGTCATCGCCGGACGCAAGACTGGCGGCAAGATCACCGGACAGATTCTGCTCAATGGACACCCTGCCACTGACCTCGCCATCCGCCGAGCGACAGGCTACTGTGAGCAGATGGACATCCACTCCGAGTCTGCTACAATCCGTGAAGCACTCACTTTCAGTGCGTTCCTGCGTCAGGGTGCTGATGTTCCTGACAGCCACAAATACGACTCGGTGAACGAATGTCTTGAGCTGCTGGACCTACACCCGATCGCTGACCAGATCATCCGCGGCAGCTCCGTGGAGCAGATGAAGCGATTGACGATTGGCGTGGAGCTTGCTGCTCAGCCTAGTGTGTTGTTCCTGGACGAACCGACGAGTGGTTTGGATGCTCGCTCGGCCAAGCTCATCATGGACGGCGTGCGTAAGGTGGCCAACACAGGTCGCACCGTAGTGTGTACGATCCACCAGCCGTCGACCGAAGTTTTCAGTGTATTCGACAGTCTGCTGTTGCTGAAGCGTGGTGGTGAGACGGTGTTTGCTGGCGAGCTGGGCAAGAACGCTCGTGAGATGATCGCGTACTTCGAGTCGATCGATGGTGTTACCAAGCTGGAAGATAACTACAATCCGGCGACGTGGATGCTGGAAGTGATCGGCGCCGGTGTGGGTAACAGCAACGGTGACAAGACAGACTTTGTGAAGGTTTTCAAAGAAAGCAAGCACTTCGAGCTGCTACAGTCGAACCTGGATCGTGAAGGTGTGTCACGTCCGTCTCCATTGCTACCCCCGCTGGAGTATAGCGATAAGCGTGCTGCGACGGAATTGACCCAGGCCAGATTCTTGATGCAGCGCTTCTTCCGGATGTATTGGCGTACAGCTTCGTACAACTTGACGCGATTCACTCTGTACATCATGCTTGGTCTTGTCTTCGGTATCACGTACATCGACGCCGAGTACAGATCATACGCTGGTATCAACTCAGGCATGGGCATGTTGTTCTGCACGACGGGCTTCATTGGGTTCATCTCCTTCAGCAGTGTTATGCCGATTGCGTCGGAGGACCGTCTGGCGTTTTACCGTGAACGTGCGTCTCAGACGTACAACGCACTTTGGTACTTCGTTGGCTCTACCGTGGTTGAGGTGCCTTACGTTTTTACGGGCACACTGATCTTCATGGCACTGTACTACCCGATGGTGGGCTTTACGGGTGCTACCACGTTCTTTGCCTACTGGCTCCACTTGTCCCTGCACGTCCTGTGGCAAGCTTACTTCGGACAGCTCATGTCGTACTTGCTACCGACTGTCGAAGTCGCGACGATTTTTGGTGTGTTGCTGCAGACGATCTTCTTCCTGTTTAACGGCTTCAACCCTCCTGGAGCTTCAATCCCTACGGGTTACAAGTGGTTGTATCACATCACGCCTCATAAATATTCGCTGGCTTTGGTCGCGGCGCTCGTTTTTGGTGACTGTCCAAGTGACGGTGATGGCTCGGAGGTTGGATGCCAGGTTATGACTGGGTTGCCACCTTCCCTTCCTGAGGATATGACCGTGAAGGATTACCTGGAGGATGTTTTCCTGATGAAGCACAGCGAGATCTGGAAGAACTTTGGCTTCGTCTTGGGCTTCATCGTGCTGTATCGCGTGCTGGGTCTGTTGACGCTACGCTTTGTCAACCACCAGAAGAAGTAGTTCGCTCAGGTAGCAATGAATGGACCAAGTCATGTACAAACGATAACAGTGCATATAATCTAGAGATTTCATCAAGGACTTGTGGTGTCTGATCTGTAAGAGTCAAGATATCGTGATTCTTCCTCTATTGCCGAAAAAGAGCGTAAATTATGGTAATAACTGAAGCCGGTATAAACTTTTCGTTTCTCGACCACACTTCATTCGACCGGACGACGTGTATTGTGTATTGTGGACTGTTGACTGAAAGCGGGTACTACAGCTTCAATCGTGTGAAGGCACATTCAGCGCACCTTCGATTGTCATGGAGTCAGTTGCTTGCCATAGTTATTAAAGTTATTGATGCTGTTTTGCATGGGTTCTGTTGGTTCAAACCGTTTGTGTCTAGTTTCCCAGTGACAGTGTGACTGGGTTCCTATGTGTAAGAAAACACAGCTAGCGTGATATGCACACGTGAGTTACAGCCTCCCTACTTTTGTAGTACTAAGCACTGTGCAAGTCCAAACTCAGCAAAGCGGCAATTTCGGAAGTTGGCTTCCAACAATGCTAGTCGGGACATCGAAGGACATCATTCGAATTGATAGTATCGGACACTTCATTACAGGCTGAGTCCTGTCATTTACACATGTTGTGGCGGGGTCACACGAGCACCTTGCTTGAGGAAGCGTGATATCAGGAGTATACAAACTTCTCCATTCACAAACCCCGGGACTTCAAAGCAAGAATAGGGTAATTTTTAGACTGAGTATGTTTAAAATAATAGGTATTAATACTCCTTGTACCACTAGAACGTTAAAGGGCAAAAACGTTCTAAGACGAACACAGAATCGTATGCGATTGGATGAACTTGTTTCCATATCAATGTTGGGCTCTATAAAAGAGCATACATGCTAACGGAAATTACCGAATAATACCCCGGGCACTAATTAATAGTACCCTCGTCTGAGACCAAAAGGTTACATTGGTGGTCGTGGTTACAGCCTACCTTTATACTCGTCAATCAGCGCAATGTCATCCAATGCATCGTGAAGATCTTCTAAGTTAAAGTCAAACTCGTCATGCTCAGCTTCCGTCAAAGCCTCCCATTTCTCATGAAACGTTTCTCCGTACACGTAGTGACGTGTGATGTGTCAGTCAAGGTAGCTGTCAGCAAGAAATAAGGTGAATATCGAGTACAAAACGGATGAACCTTGAGTACACAGGGTACCGAACCTAACGAACATCGAAACGGTGGAATCGATGAGTACACGCCTAAGTGCGCACACATCTGTTCTACGAAAGGGCACAGGAGTGCCTGAAAGGGCACCAAGACTTGCTACTAGACCACGTAACTACCAACTACCAAGAGAGTGTATTCATGAGTTTAACGAAAGGCAAAACAATTAGCAGCTCACTACTGCGCTAATTCCGTCGGGGTGATGTTGTTCGCTGTCGTTGTCCCAAAATTGTGATTATCGGGGACAAGGCTGTTGGTGGTGTCCACGTTGCTGCTATCCGATGTTGCACTGCTGGTGATATCCAAGCCCCCTCGTCGCGAACTCACCAACAAATCCACGAGCTGCTCACACTCGTAGTACTTTTCATCACCGTCACAGAAAACCACTTTCCACTCATAGATCACCCCACTGCCACGTTTCACAGCCCTGTGCCTATCAATTACACCAATGACGTATTCGCTCCACTCCTTACCATCTTCTTCGAAGATGAAGTCCTCAGCAAGGTCGTACATCGTCTTCGTTGTCCAAACACTCGTAGTCCCGAATGCGAAGGAACTTTCCACAAAGCTGATGCTCCACACATCGATAAACTTTTGCATGTCCACGTGCTCCGTAGTTGTAGTTGGACACGTATCCAAACTCGTCGTATTGCTGTAAAGCAATTTCAGCCATCAGAAAGGATTCATGTGTTGACACCTTGATGTATGGCTCAGTCGCTGCGGCCTTGGTCAGTATCCCATTAGACCGTGGAGGTTTGGCTGCTGCTAATTACATGTCGTTAAAGAACGGAATCTATGGTACACCCACGCATAGATCACTCACCTTTGTCTCGAGGCATGGCCTGGAGAGATCTGCTCCTTCTGGAAGGGTAGTCGCTTGACGGTTAGTCGAGACGTACTTTGCCAAGAAGGATTTTGGCGCCAAAACGACAAGGTCAGCGCTCAAACTGGCAATGAACGAGCCCTCCGTGTGTCGCAACTGCAAAGGGAAACCCTCATTGACGATGACAAGCAGCAGACTGCGTCATAGTAGGTGCATGCTGCTTGGAGCATTTGTGTGTAAGCGACGTTTCGGCTTCAGGGGCAATATGTACACGACGTTTCGGCCTCAGGGGCAATGTGTACTCAGTCGATAATCCGATCCGCACTTATCGGTACTCAATGGTAAGCTTTTACTGTAAAGGACATGTACTCGCTGGTCAGCCTCTCTGTACTTGAAAGTCATCCGCGTGGCTGTCAGCAAAACCTGCAGCTGCAACCGAATTAACCACCGTATTGCACTCCGTCGTCCTCCTCCTACATGTACAAGACGGTCGCTGGCCGGGTCAGCAGTCAGTATATTTTCGCGATCGCGCCACCACTTGCGCACGGTGCCCCCGTCTAGCTTATAGCCCTTTGTGCTGAAATGCTAGATGGCTCTCGTAGGGACACCGCTACCTTCATACTCGATCCATCGAAGGACCTCTTGCTTTCGCCACATGCTGATGGGGATTCGTGTCGGCATATTGTCAAACGAGATATTGAGTTCTACGCAAATTGCAGAGTGTTGAAATGGCTGGCTGAAGCAGCTCAAGTAAAATGGTCGGTATGTAGTGAAGAGGTTACGCGAAGGTTACAATTTGGTTACTGAGATGGTACTAATCGGGTACCGGGTATTATTCGCTAATCTCCGTTGTATGTTCTCTAGATGTATTGCATACCTTCACAGACACAATAACAGACACCAAAGTTTATTTTTTCGTAAAAATATCTACAAAAACAGAATTTGCAGAAGCGCGCGCAGAATTGTGTTCACAGCGGTATTCGTGCACTTGCGGTGGGAAGAGGGCTGCGTGGCAACGGTCGCTCCAAGGCGTTCACTAGGAAGCTCAAATACACGATGATCTAGCGCTGACTCGAGTGCGGAAATGAACCACGTCTTGTACGACTGACCGTATGACTGATCGCGCAACGCTACGAGTGGCCCAGGATGTGTGCGTGGATGTCCAGCCAGCCGTTCCAGACACTGATGCCGGCGCGTTCGCCCAGTTCGACCTGTTCGTGCTCCAGCGTATCACAGTGGTCGTTGGTCAGGTCAGCACCGCCTACGTACGCGTTGAGATCGCAGTCGTTGCGCACGATCACCAGCTTTTGGTGGCGCGATGTGGGTTGCGGCAGGTGGTCGTCGTACAAGAAGCGTGCGGAACCGTTGACCCTCGGCGTTGGCAGCACGTTGATCAGGTCGCGCACTACGTGATTCTGGGTACGTTCCAGGATGTTAGATCACTCGAGCATGCGCCAATCTGCGTCGCGTTTCACAGCTCCTTCGCTAGCCTCGACATCTTCGTGCCGGGATCGTGCAGCTTGAACGGAGAGGAACCTGAGGCCTCCGTTGCGCGCCACCTGCAAGTCGTCGACCACGTCCGAGAAGTCGGCTGGTGCATTGTAGAGCTTGACGTGATTGGCGGTGGAGTAGAACTGCATGTTCGGACGTTGCATCCGTTGCAATAGAACATCATCCCCTTGTCGGAGAGGGGCCATTGCGATGGTTCGAGGAAGGGCTGTTCAAATGGAGCCGAAACATATTTTTCGGGCCGCTTCATGGTTTGGAAGGAGTCGAGAATGAATTTGAAAGCGCGACTGAGGGTTATCAAAGATGCAGGCGAGTCGCTAGGATTCAAAGTGTTGCGGTTATTGTGGTCATGAGCAGATGAATGAGTAGGCTGTTGACGCAAAATACCTGGAAGAACTCACATCACGAGTAAATATGCCTTGTCACATTCAGCAGGATATCCGATGGCAAACTACTCCATTCGGTTGGCATTATCGTCGATAGTGGAGCCATCCATGAAAACCGACAACTCGAGTTGTCATCGGGAGCAAATTTGTACATTATTTTTAGCGTTTACACTATTGCAACTAAAAACAGCACAATGATGATAACGTTGTTGGCTCCGACATGTTGCGAGCTACCAGCGGTGCATGAGTCGTCATCTAACCACTGGCGGACTGCAAGGAACTGCCAACTCTAGAAGTCGTTTGTCAACCCCAAAAGCTTGGTGCCAATCTTGCCTCGAAATTTTTCACCAGCGATCTTTTATTCGGCCTTATTGAAGTGAAGACCATCCTTGAGCAAGGCGCTTCGTGTTAAGTCGTTCATGGTGTTGCAGAACGAAGACAGGGTCATCGAACTCATCTGCAACATCCACGCAGCAGGAAAGTAGTTTCCATTCATTGCATTTGAACGGTCGAGAGTGCAGTACCATCCCCGGCACTAACATTGTTATCGACGCGTAGCGATGTGATCAGCATGGTCTTGGTAGGCTGTCGCGTCTGTCGTGGAGTAGTATACTAGGTTGTCGATGTGAGCAATGGGAAGTGTGACAGCTTGGTCACGTTACGAGTGGTCCTGCTGGGCGATGCAGCTATGCGTGGACATCGTCGGATCTTGGTTTGGTATTCGGAGGTGCTGTCATGCATTGTAGGCAGTCGGAGCAGTCATGGCAGCCCCATTTCTTGCTACAGGCTGGTCTGGAGACGTATGACAGCTCGGTTGTGTGAACAAGGAGACGTTACGCAGCTCGGTTGCGTGTGCAAGGAGACGTTTTGCAGCTTGTCAACGTGTGCAAGGTGGTGTACGTGAACGGAGTAAGCTTGAATTTGCGAGGCAAGACCCGTCAGACGGCCCACATGATTCGGGGGATGCTTTGATGAAGTGATGAGATGCGCAAGACATCAAAGCGGTCCTCAGCCTGGCAAATTCTGGTTTTTCTTCGTGACCATCAAGTCGGCTTTCGTTTTGCAGTAGACTCATTTAGTTGCGGAAATGGAAGAAGAAGAAATTAAGGCGGCCGAGAGGGGTGATGAAGACACTGAGTACAACGTTGAAAGCGATGGAGATTTGGAGTATATCTCGGATTTTGATCCCTACTACGTCAGCGAGAAGTCTGACGAGAACGACTGGAACGGAAAGTTATGGAGTGATGTGGAGGACGGAGTAGCTTCTTTTGCAAGTGGTGTGTGTGCGTCTTCAGCTTCAGTCTCGCATGATGGGGATCACCCGCATTTAGTCCAATTAGTAATAGAGACTAATCTTTACTTACTAAGGCCAAAAGCAGTAGAGAAAAGCAGCAATACTTTGGCCTCTTTACACTTTTTCTCACGAAGACATTCAAGAAAGCGTTATTCTTTTGGACGAACCCAGTTATGAATGCGAAAGGTAAAGATGGAATCAGCATGACAGAGTTCGATGCTTATCTAGGACTGGAGTTTTTGATGAGTATTGTACGGCTAAATGAGATCACTGATTATTCGAATGAGTCGCGTTACCTTGGCGTTCCAGTTTTTCGAGAAACTATGGCTCAATCACGATTCCAAGACATTCGTGGAGCGCTCCGGTCTTACCTAGTCCTGAATTAACACCGGCCGAGAAAAATAAATATCCTCTGTGGCACTGCAGGATTTTGTTGAATCATATTCAAAACGAGTTTAAAGAAATTGCTGTTCCAATTGGTGTCTTATCCCTGGACGAGTGCTCTGTTCGGACTAAGTCTCAAACCAAAGCGTTCCGATAAAGCCCGACAAGAATGCCATAAGATTTTACGCTGTTGTTGGCTGATCATCATTGTACATACACACATTGGTAGACAATGGATCTGGTTCTTCGTTTGATTTGTCAGCAGCAGAACGGTATGTTGAACTATTTCCTATGCTACGCAAAAATTTGATTCGCCTAGGGCAAGTTCCAGATTTACTGTTTGATATTCGTTCCGCCTCGTCAGTGCAGGTTGCCATGGCGGGGCACCTGACTAAGATGGTAAAATCTATTGATGGACAAAGACGCACCGTCGTTTGTGATAATTTCTACACTCGTCATGTCTTCGCCAGAGCTCTTGACATTTTTACTGACGGGGATGATCGCATGATCGGGCCTGTATGGCTACATCTAGTCGATCGTTGGAATAAAGTGAACCTTGAAAAGCTAAATAGCGAGTGGAAAAAAATGTCTCGAGGCCATTGGGAGCTAGCTACTGCTGTTGATTCTACAATGAGTTGGAAAGAGCGGGAGAAGCAGCACAAGAAAAACAAGACAAAAAACGAAAGGTGAAAAAGTTCCATACATTGGACCAGTAAAAATTGCTGCTCATGCCGGATACGTTGTTTTCAAAGGTTCTAAAACCGTGATTTTTTGCACGAACGATTTGGCTTCGACGATGACGAAATTTTCCTCAAATCAAACTCGGACGAGGCTGTCCGTTGTGTCCATGGTCTGCACCCTATCAATAAATGGACTGACAACGAGCCAATGCATAGATCCGTCTTCAATGTGCCCAAGTTCATTGCTGGATACAACAAATTTATGGACGCGGTTGACCGCGTCGACCAACTACGAAGCACCAACCCAACAAGTTGAAAAGAAGCTCGCCTTCCGATGACGTTATTTACGTGGTCACTCGACATGTGTCTCAACAACGCGTTTGCGCTGCTAAGGCATTTAAACCAAGACAAAGGGTGCACCTTGCGGGACTTTAAACTCAAGGTAATTGACTCCAGCACGAGAAAAAAGGCTGATGAGCCGACGCAAGGCTAAGCATCTAGCCCTAAACAACGCAGCGGTTGTGGGAACTAACCTCGAAAATCACGTTCTCACAGAAGATGCTAGCAAAAGCAGGCTACTCTGCCGCCTGTGTTCAATGCGTGGGACAAATATCAAAGCTGCAAATGGATGCACAGCTTGCCAACTGGGGTTTCACGTCAAGTGCTTCGCCGTTTTTCACAGTCGTCACGGAATGGATCCTAACAATGAATCTACCAAGACGCAATACGCATCCTGACTTTGGACTTGGCGGGAACGTCGGCTTGCAAAACCCCGAAAGCGTTTAAAAAATTCATCTACTCCGCTGAACGCTGTCACATCGCCGTCCCAAGACACGTTATACGAAACCGACTAGTAGCAGCATCATTTCTTGCTCACGTTTTAGCTCTAATGCTAGTGAAGCTGTCGTAACACCAAATGCCATCATCTTACCAAATTACAAATCTTCGCTTTTCTTATAAAGTCGCAAAAGCCCAATCTTCACCTCTCTTGTTCACATCACCGTAACACGCACTCCGAATCAACAAACAGCACCCTCACAGCTAAATTTACTCTCCCGACAGCAGCGGCAGCAGCACCACTCGCAACGTGGCCAAGCTGCCAACCGTCTTCTTGCACACCTCGACGAGCTGCAGAACGTCTCCTCGCACACGCAACCAAGCTGCCATACGTCTCCACAACAGCCTGTAGCAGCGAAATGGGGCTGTCACGACTGCTTCAACTGCCGTTACTTACGCTATGGGTAATTCTTTCTCAGCATGTTGGATGGCGCTTGTTTCACTGCGAGCAGTTGATTGAGGTGCTTGGTTTGGATAGCTGAGTTGGCGGCGCCAGGATCGCTTGGGATCATTCGTTGTAGTATCTTCTGACCGAGATTTTTCTCCTTGCCTCAAAAGAATCTTCGCTGTGGCTCCTTTTTTCGAGACTTTCTTGTTCAGAGGAACGAGCTAATCTCGACGTTCTTGGGCGAGAATGACACCCAATTGAATTAATTCCAGGTGGAGCTATTGCGCCCACACATACAGGGCTTGATGGGCAGGAATCACTTTCCCCGTTCAAGGAATGTTTCCTCTTCATGACTTACAGGCTTATCACCACGAAGATACTCGCGAAGACATCGAGGAAACACTAAGCTTGGTTTCTGCCGGAAATGACCATTTCAAAAGTAAAAATATATCTGGTAGACAGCTTTATCGAGGTCAGTGTCTTGAACACGCGGATTAAGGTGATGCATAGCCTCGCGATCTTCAACGAGCCTTTCGCCAAAGCGGTCACGATCGCATTCCTGGCTGCGGCACCGCTTGCAGTAGTCCATACTTCTTTTCTGTTGTGCTGCTTCTGTTCTGCGAAGAGGCGATTGGAAGTACAGTGGAAAACTCGAAAGGTTGTAATGCGATTGGTTAAAAACGAATAGACCACATACGGCCATTTAGAATTTCCGGGGGTACAAGGGTTAATGAGGTAATTTGGCCTGTAATACGATTTACTAATTAGCTACAGTTTGTTCAATATGATGTATGAGGGGCCGGTTTAGTAGATCCAGGTTGTAACATCATCTTTACAAGATACGAGATTCTAAACTTCTTACGTTTTGTATGCAACCCTTTTTCTGATATACAATTTTATTTTGGCTCCTGGGTGCACTGAAAGAGGCTCGCGGTTAAGGGGTTCAAGGTCCACTAGTTTCTCACTCATCCAGTCGCCATCCCTAACCTGAGAAGTACATCAATTTCAGGCTTATTAATAACATCGGGAGAAACTGCACATTAGAGCCACAGTGTTTTTCTCGTCGTAGAAGTTGGTAGCTGACAAAATTTCACCTGCTTAGTATGAGGACAGTGTTAGCTGACGACTGCAGCCAGTATGTGTACGGTACAGATACACATTCCCAAATGCAAATGGCGACATGGACATAGTCCGATAGGTGTAGACAAAATCATTTGTATCGTGAAGGTTTTGCTCCGCCTCGGCTAATGTGTTATTATATCCAACGCTACTATAAGTGTAATGATCTGCAAGTACAGAACAGAGCAACAAGTTATGTTCTGTCTAGTCAAGACCGCTACGATATCAACATCCGTCTCCATATTCACCAGTGCTGCAGAGCGAAGTTGTCTCAGTGTTCCTCAACCAACCACTTGCAAATCACTAGACAACAAGGAGAGTGACCTAGGACACCGCAGGTAAGGAAGGGAAACTAGAGAACCAAACGACATAGCAAATACAAGTCACTGTTTGATTTACCTCAAACAACACAAGTCCCCACTCCACATCACAAACCTTACATTTGGTAGCACTTCTTCGATCCAGCGCGCTTCATCCCCTCAATTCCAGTTCTTTCATTCCAGTTTTAGTTCCAGCCCCCCATCGGCCCGCCCGCTTCGCCGCTTTGCATCTGTGGGCGCTACACCCTCGTCTCTAGTCCTTATGACTCACCGCATGGCCGCAGTGAACGTAACCTTCTTCGTTCTACAGGATCACCTTGTGCGTCCATCTGTCCGTTTGTACGCTCGTGCTGGGCGCACGCTTTCTTTCCGTCAATACTCCGTATCTTTTATGGTGAGGGAGAAACCTCCATCCTCGTCGCGTTGTCCAACTCATCCACACGTGGTGACCTCTCATGGGCCGGATCAATCTTGTCCAACCTTCTTCGGCCTCATTGCGTTCTCAGTCAACTGGTAATACTGCCTGTGCTCGCCAGGTGTACGCTTGACAAGGTGACCGTTGTGAGGTGGTAGTAGGAGTGTTCGGGCTACCGAGGCTGCTCAAAACTAGCGCTAATCAATTGTACCGGGCGTTGCCATCGGAGCTATTGCAAAGCTCAGTTCAGGAATTGTCAGAAACCGATCTCCTGGGGAGGTTGTATGACTTCGTTGGGGCTTTGCGATTGCTTTGCTTATGGAAACGATGGGTTTTTGCATCTAGTGATTGACGCGAAAGCGTAGACGCGCGAGAACAACAATAGACGAGGCCACGGTGCAGCAGATGGGTTCAGCCTAGCAACGGTTTGCCTCCACCAATGCAATGATGTGAGGTCAGCGGCATTTCATGACACAGACAACAAAGCTTCAGCGCCAGATGGCCGCTTCGTTGTGGTGCCACAGATCAAAGCAGGCAAAAGGTGTGTCGTTGTGTTTGTGGCATGGTTTATCGCGCAGGAAACCCCGTCACATCTTCGGCCGTTCTGAGGATGTCGTACGCTAGAAGGCGCTGCAACAGATAGAGAAATATCGACCTTGTACATCGTCATGACCCTTTCGTAGCGAACACACCTTGCATATTCGTTGATATCCTCTTTTTGGGTCAAACTCTGCGCAGGCCAACTCGTGCGCAACTCGCTTTTGGGTAAACTCCTGCGCACCTTTATTATTGATCAACTAATGGTCAAAACTTATCACTGTCGACAGGTGTTATTGTTAGGCCAGGAATATTAGCCAGTGATACTGCGTTGTTACAGAAAACCTAAAATACGATGTTTTAGTGGCATCGCAGATTGTCTAAAATAGATTTTAGCAAGAAAAATGTAGTTCCGATAGAAAACCCACCACTAGTCAAAATATAACAATAAGGTGAGATGGCATGTGCTCTACACATCCCGTCTATTACGTATAGAAAGTGATGGTGGCGCACCAAGTAATTCCCTGAAGTTCACTATCAATTCTATTAAGTCTAAAGCAACTTCTCCAACTACCAAGTTAAACCCCTTTCAAAATGGATCACAACCACTTCTACAACGTCAACTCTTCCTACTCCTTCTACTCTGGTATTAGTAGTGGCTATGGCTCCGCCATGCGTGGCGTATAGTCTGGTCACATTGAGATTATACCAAGCCAATCGTCAACCTCCGGCTGGAGTGATGGTCATCAAGCTGGAGATGACGACGAGTTCGATCTCCCTGATACACCTAGAGATTTTTGAGCCAAGAATCGAGTGCTGGTTTGGATTTGAGTAGTCAAGAGAGTGAAGGTCGTCAAGTTGAAGATGAATTAACAAGCGGTGGATTTATACTGCCAGACAGTGTCGAACCTGGTTCAGGTTCTAAATCAGTTCATTACCTGGGGTGCCAGTACTCGTTCTACCACGGAGGTAATGCCTCGCGGAACAACCGCTACAGCTCGTACCACCACACCCAGCGTTTAGCCAAGCTATGTATTTCCAGAATAGGTGTCGTTGTGCTAGGGAATCTCAAATCCGATTGTGTTCCAGAAATGCGTCAAGTTCTAAATATCCCTCCTCCAAGTTTCGTCAATTGGAAACAGCAAATGCTACTGGCGACAGATGGAATTGGCATTCGCGATGTTACGCTTTCGCCAAGTGAAGTGTGGCAAATTATCCGAGGAAGATTCGATAGTGACTACAACATCATTGTCCAAAGAGCGACCAAAATGCAAATTATGCAAAGTATGGGACGGCTGTATCGGACAAGAAGATACCATTTTGGCCGGGAAAGTTTTGGGCGAATTGAAATAGAGCCATTGTGCGATGTCAAGCACTGCCAGGGTCTGAAATTCTTCCAGTTTCACTTTACTTATTTCGAAGAAGAGGTATTGTATCGAGTTATTAGTTGGTTCCACCCACAGCTAATGGAGCGCCTGAAACAGCGACTCAGCTCCATTTCCGTTGATGCAACATTCAGATGTGTACCAACTCAGTTTTCCCATTTGGTTGTTGTGATGATATACGATCAAAATTCTGATTTTTATCTTCCAGTTTGGTACATGCTGACATCCAAAAAAATTCCCAGATTTACGAACACAACTTCCTCTACATTTGAGTTTCATCTAAGAAGCGGTAGCCCAACTCATATCGTCTGTGATTTGAGTTTGCGATGATCAAAGCTGTCAAGGACAAGTTTCCAGATTCTAGAATTGCGAGATTTTTTCACTTCAAGCATGCTTACGTCGGAAAATGCTCAAGTTAAAAATCACCGAAGATGAAGGGCGCATCAATGGTCTTACCTTGAATCGCCGGTGCGATACCGTAATCAGAAGGATCCCTAATGTTTGGCGAATGATCAAGCGTGACTACAGGGATCAAGGTATACTGTCTTCAAGGGAGAGTTTGGAAGAAGTTTTGGAAATATTTCACGAATACGTGGATCAAGAAATTTGTAACCGAATGGTGGAATGGCAATAATTTCTCAACGAGGAAATTGTCAACCGGACCAACAACCCTCTTGAAAGATACAACCGTACACTCAACGATGTTTTCTCCGTACCATACCCTGATGTGATCGGGAGGTCCCAGCTGGGCAGCAACGGGTGTGCCTAGAAAATTCGAAAGCACATCGTCACACTTGACTAACTCTGCCTATTCGAATTCGGACGACGCCTCAGTGATATTCGTATCACCTGAATACTGAAGGTAGTGTAGTAGTTCATTCTACTCTACATTCTACCACAAACATTAATGGCTCATAAAAGATAAATATACTATCTTTATGCATTGATGAATTTATGCTCAGATGAAAATGTTTCTAAATTTACCGTATATTAAAATATGAATTGGTTTCACTATACACGATATAAGACATCGAAATTCTATAAAGGAGATTCTAGCCAATCGGTAACGTTTGTGACCAGGTAATAATCCCATTTACCATCCGCCGAACGCTGATTGACTAGAGCTCTTCAGGTGGTGCAATTATCCTGGAATGTTCTGCCCAGCTGTCTCACATGAGACTCATACCCCTATAGGAATGAAGCGATTCGACCCAAACACTGTATTATGTCTCTGAACCGACGGGGGACTGACACAGGACACTTACATTAAGCATCGATTTCCCTACGGGCATGGGACTCGAACCCACACCACCTGATAGCTGACGGGCTAAACAGGCGCATACAAACCAGTTGCCTAATTTGCATACCGAGTATATATTGTTTGTTCACTGCTTTTCGTACATTCACCTTTGATCTTAATGTCAAAATATAAATTTTAGTAGTTATATCATACATGGAAAAATCCAGTCACGTGATGGGTCAAAACGTGGTCAACTTGCGCAGGGGTTGACCCAAAAGCGAGTTGAGCACGAGTTTACCTGCGCAGAGTTTGACCCTAAAAAGAGATATCTTTGTTCTCTCCTCTTTCTTCCCCGTCCGATTATTTCCCTAACTCCACTCATCATTCTAACGCATTTTTGCTCAGAACGCTGCGACCGAGAGCCCTATTTAGACAGGGTTGTTTCAACCGTAGCGCTGGCGATGTTACGAAGTACTTGCCAATCCTCGTCGCGCAAATAACCGAGCTCCACGTGGAACTCCTTCAGGAAGTTGACATGGTTTATTTTCTTCTGTCAGGATCCAGCCCGCCGAGCGTTGAAAACAGTGTAGGTATTAACCACAGCAATATCAATTCGTCTGAGGAACAAAGATTTATAATATTTCGTATATATGATAGCAAGTTGCAAAGTGTGTCTGCCGTAACACGTGTATACATGATTAGCAGTTGTGATAACATGTATGTTCATGATACAGGTTCATGCCTTGTTATCCTACCACCGGAGCGCCTGAACGCCGAAAACGTTTAGATTTTCGGTGTCCCCCGTCTCGATATACGGTGGTCTGGTTTTGGCGGTTTCTTTACTTTTTGCCCTCTTCCGTTTTGCCATCAGTTGAAACAGGTAGCCCAAGCTTACGACGCTTCTTCACCTGCCCCACGAAGGAGCTGTTAGCACCATCATCCGCTGGTTCAACGGAAGTCTCTTCGGTTTGAACAGCAAAGCGGCGCAGTGACGCTGTTTCAGCTCTTGTCAGGTCGCCCGCCTTGCCGTCCAGCACTTTCACGCATGCAGCTTCAAAATGAGGCGAGTGCACAATTGCAGCTCGAGCATCTAAATAGAAAATATACTAGTACACACAGATAGCATATAAAAATCAGCATTCTTACCGATGTGCGACGCCAGCACTGGTAGTGACTCCAATAGTCCATCGAAGTATACTCGCGCATCCAGGAGGGATACAGTGGAAGACTGCAACTCCTTACTTACAGACTCGACTTTTAGCAGGTCGTCCAGGGGTTTGCGCAAGCGGCGATAAGCAGCTGGATCGGGCAGGTAGTCGGCAAGCTCGTCGTCGTCCTTAATAAACTCTAAAAGTCAGAAGTAGCGGTGGATCATGCAAAACGTGGAGTTCCAGCGTGTTTCCTGACTTAGAACGGGCCGCAATGGAGTTTTGAACCTACAAATTTGTTTAGAATGTTAGAGTGCAATCATTAAACAAAACCACTAAGAGAAATGGGTACCTTAGCTTTGCTGATTGGTTTAAACTCTTCAACTTCGCCATCAGAGACTTGACTCTGTCTAAATCATCGGATGCTTCACGGAAAAAGTTTTGCACCGCCAGATTCAGGCGATGACTTGCACAGCCAACAAGGGGTACACTCAAGAGGTTAGCAAGGCGCTGATTAGTGTAGTAGTTGTCTCCCACAATAAACAGGCAGTCCTCTATAGGCTTGTTGTAGTCGCGCATTAGCATCTCACGAAGAAACGTCAGGTGGGTCGCTGCAGAGTGGTCGTCCGTCGAGAAGTTCACCAGCGGTGCCATGGCCAGCAGCGGGTAAAGTGCAACCCCTGCCTTCTCAAAACAGCCGAACACGGCCAGATAGTGCTCTGAGTTAAATGACCATCCGTCAATTATGAGGCCGTAATTCTTAGGCATGTCGGCCTTAATAGCCGCCTCTACGTGACGCGTCACATTCTCTAACCCACGATACAGCGTTTCTTGGTTGATACGCTCTAAGTTAGTGTACCTTCAGCAACAATAATCTAGATTAATAAATTAAAAACAATTAATTAAAAAGTAAATTTTACCTGCGCGTTTCTGCATTCTCGCAAAAATGAAGAGGCAAATTGCTCTTGATGATCCAGCTCATCCAGCCAAACAAGTTCAGGCTGTGCTGACGGATCCATGGTGCAAGTGTATCAGAAGCGGCTGGTGCTGCCGCACTCATGACTTCAGCATAGTCAAGATGCTGAGTCTTGACATGCTGAGCTAGGTTGCTCCATCCTGTCCGTGGCGCCTGTTGGCGCATGACCGAGCAGCGGCAGCGGTAGTAGGCAGGAATAGGCTCCTCCTGGTCGTCGAGGACCGGACGGAAGTAGAATTGAGCGATTTGTTTATTGGAAAACATTGCAAATGAAGAATGACAGTGAGGGTAGTATCAACAAGGCTTGCGAGCAATTAAAAAGTCACTTCAGCCATTCATTTCAACGACTGGTCCCAAACATGTTACCGGTTTGATGCGTAAATAATTTTGAAATGTATTGCCTATTTGTAAATAATTGCATTAGCCAACCAAATGGCTGCAAGCAATAATTATGTTAAATCGATTGCAATTATTGTGTTACCAATTGATTTTTCGGAAACACTGACCGTGACGCGTAAGCACCAATAGATATAACAAGGCACCCAGTGCTGGTCGTGGCTTAAAGAGGTCAAATCTTGCTCCCGGAAGAGTTAATCGCTTTACCGTTCTTCCATTGGCGTTGCTGCCAGATGTACACCCTTCATTCGAAACCCACCCAATGTTGTTTCAGCGTACTTCTGCGGACATCATCGCCACTAGCTGACCATTTAAGGTCAAAGCCAAGAAAGTAATTGATGTCGTCGAAATTGTTAACATCAAAAGTCGCCCCCATCAATGATTTAGAGTGAAGGAGGATCGCTTCCCACATGGAAAATAGTGAAATATCATTGAAGTATACAATTACTATCATCTGCGTTCACCAGCACCTTTGGTGAACAGGCAATTTTAAGGCTTTGCACGACAGAATTCCAAACTTATCAGAAATTCGCTTCGGTTTTCGTACTGCGAATGAGATGCCTGGTTTAGACCATACAGAGGCCGCAGCAGTAGTTACACGTGTCCATTGGCATTTTTATATCCTTCCTCGGATCCCATGCTAATTTCTTCTTGAAGGGGTGAGTTGAGGACCGCCGTGTTGACGTGCAGTAGAAGACCCTCATGCGCCGACCACCAAAACACTGCGCACTGTGCTGATGCACGACGGGACTAAAAGCCTCAGTGTAGCCCTCCCCATATCACTGACGGAAGCTCTAGCTGCCACACGAGCCTTAAATTGTCGAGTCTTTCATCAGCAATAGTTTTTCACTTAAATATCCGCTTGCCGTTCACCGCCTTGCGTCCTGGTGGAAGCGGGATCTCAACAAATGTCCGCCTTTGGAGCAAACTTGCAATTTCGGCCTCCATGGCGCGCTCCGATTCGCTTCGATCATCACTGTTCTGGATTTCAGCCAGGTTCATAGGATCCGACGAAAATGCCCATTCACTAAGCTTGCTCGGAGTCATGGTGAGGTAGATGTAACCATCACTAAGGTTGGTGCCACCATACTTAATTACTCCCAGACGCTCTTCAATCATGACACCACCTTTTTTTAGAGATGACATTTGTCAAAGTCAAGGCGACGTTGAGCAGGTTTTCGTGGTCAGCTCGAGTAACGTGGAGGATGGAGGGCTTTTTCTCTCGAGGATCACCTCGCAGCCTAGCTTGTTGCTGAGCGACTCCTACTGCCACAATCGATCGATTCAGAGTTGTTAGTAGTTCGGCAAAGCCAATCGAACGATTGACCGTATGACCCATGACCGAATCTTCCGCAATATCTTGCACAGCGTGTCTCGTTGCGTAGCGATCGCGATCTATTATTCATCTTGTGGTGGTAGGAACTGATCATCATAGAATACCACCGAGCGAGGTGTAATTGGTCCATGAGGAGAATATGGACAAGATACGCACCACCGGAAGTGTAGCCGGCCGCAGACTCCATTGCGCGTCTGTGAGTCAAGTTTCTTTGGGTGTTGTTTTGAGACTAAAACTTGCTATATGCGGCCAAAGATCCGTAGGTTGGTGGTATCTGGAGATGTGCCAAGGTGAGCTTTCAACGAAGTCATGCCGTCCAACGCCTTCGTCGGACTGCGGTTCCTGATATAAGCTGCACACACGACATTGTCAGCCCAGTAAGTCATTAGCTGGTTCGCTCCCATCATTATCGAACACGCCATTTCCTCGAGCACCCTATATCCAGGCCCCACAATTCCATTTTGCTGAGGAGTGTAAGGAGTCGAGAACTGCTGCATAATATCATGCTTAGTACTGAAAGCAGCAAAGTCACCACCCATATTCTCTGCAACATTGTCTGATGTCAGGAATGCCGCACGATAAGTAGGAGTGTAGCCTTCCGCTTTGCGATACAGGCTTTTACCTCATCCAGTTGAGCGCGAGTGTATTACTCACGAACCGTTACCTGCATCGGTCCCACGTAGTCAATCGCCAGCAGGGCTTGGTTCTCCTTGGGTACTCGCCTCGGCTTGGTAGTAAAAGAGGTTTTTGAACCAGTTTCCCGCCAATATATGTCGGATATGATGGGTTAGCGGCTACTTGTCAAGAAGTGTTTAAATCTTCCAGTAGCCCCTGTACACAGCGCGAGTTGAGGTGGCCTACATGTCGGTACCCACATCTCGATGGTGCCGTCATCATGGCCGCTATTTCCGCAGCCTCACTAACAGCATCAGCTACATACATTTGAGATGGCCTTCTCGGGATGCTAGCATTGTATCTCCGCTTGGAGAGCGAATGGCACATGGTAAGCCAGTGAATTCCACCGTCATGCCTCTGCTTGATACAGCAGCCATTGATTCTAAGTTGCGAGCTAGTCCTTTCACAAACAGTACATCCTGCAATATACAGGCTTCATTTCAGTTCATTATCAATGGTGCTTGACCAACTGCCACCAAATTGTCACCAGATGCCACTGTCAGCACGCGAGCCTCCGCCAGTTCACGCACTTCAGTCAAGTTATCCTAGTGACAAGTCACGTGGCTTGTGACTCCGCTGTCCAAAGTCCACCCTCTGTCATTCGCATCGTCATACACGGTGACCGGCATAGTGACAGCTTTTTCCTTTTGAGGACGCTCAATCTTGCAGTCGCGTGCGAAGCGCCTCATTTTTAGCCGTTGTAGCACTTCACCTTGAGCCCGTCCCACTTTTCTAGGACTTGGACCCCTTCTGCTTTCTAGTCGTACGTTAGCACTGAACACGGCAGCCGCTTAACCACGGTTTGCTCCACTTGTTGCACGCCGGTTCTTCTACTGTTCTCGGCGGATTGTTTCAGCTTGGTACTGCATGAACTCAAACGTTGCACAGGACGCTAGCACACCGGCGAAGCCGTTCCACATAGATCCCAGCCCCTGTATGAAGTTTAGTCGTTTTCCTTCATCAGATAAAGTCACATGTTGCTCCATCGGCATATCAACCACACGTTTCGTGTTGTTGGTGTGGTAGATCATCGAGTTGCCACCGTCCGTGCTTGGCAGTGCCTACGTTGGCACCGCACTTCATATTGTATGTCATCCGCAAGTGGCGAAGAATAGCCGTCGGATGTTTCAGCAAATCCAGCAGCGATTTTGTCGTTCAATGCGGTGAGAATGATCAATGAGGCCATCTTTTCATGATCATGAGATCATAAACGGTGATGATGCCGCCTCTCCGATGACTGCCTTGATTTGCGCTATCGCTTCAGGCATTAGCTTCGCTGATGCTGGCGTCCTCGACGCCCTAGTCGATCTCGTTCCATCCGCCATGTCGGAGTCTTACCAGCTTCACCTGGGCGGCCCACGCTAGGAACCAAGGACACTAGAACAGCTTCAGCTTGGCCGTATAGGGTGGGTCCATTATAGAAGACTCATAACCTGTCGAAACGCTTTGCAGAGGTGGAAACGACCGACAACGAGGAGGAGACGCTTGCGCCCAAAAATGTGATTTTAAAGTGAATTAGTTAGAAAACACTAAGATAAAAATATGCGAGTGAGATGAATGCACCTTCCTTCTGTGCTTGCTTTTCTGCTGCTGCATCTCCATCTCGTGCTGTCGTGTTTGAATTTTCATGATGACTCTAGACACCATACTACAACATACCACAGCCGTTCCATCGTAGTGCCGTTAGCCTCCTTAGTCCCATCTCGTGCCATTGCTGCTCGCTGTTGCACCACCATCGGCTTGTCATCATATGAATCCATAGCAGGTGTTGATGCTGACATCATCGCTCGGAGGAAGCACCACTAGCATTCGACGTCTGGCTATTGTTACCCAACATTTTGAGCTCGTCGGATCGGTCAGTGGTGGAATAATGGGGTTTTGAGGTGGCAACCCTCATGGGATAGCACCCCAGCATTGATACTGGTGTTACGGACGTGAATTGTCCGTGAACCACGTACGAATGATGAACGAGACAAAACGACGGTGGTTTGGGAGTGTCAGATGCACGAAAAACGGGTGGTCTGAATGGAACGAATTGGCCTGATTTGACAGGCAAAGTCGAGCGTGAGCTGTAATCAACACCGATCCAATGCGCAGTACTGCCATCGATAAGCGGCCAAGCGTGAGCACGGGCTCCACATGTGAATATGCTGCTATGCTCCAGCCGTCCAGTAGTTTGATATTTATAGTTTCACCTGTGACCTTGCCAGACAGAGGCTTCTTGACATTGCTAACGCGTCGTCGCTCTTCGTTTGGATTAAGCATGAGTTGGGTGGTATGATGAAATGTCATTACATTCAAAATTTAAACTTTCGGGTCGTCTGGAGGTCAAGTCTGGGTCGTTTTTTATAAATTACTTGCAATTCCTTCACCCCCAATCCTGGCCCTAACCACAATAAACGACGAATATGTAGCTCTGGCAAGTAGCGTGGGTAGTGAAGAAGAAAGGAGGAGAAGAAGGAATTTGTAGTGGCCGTCAAAAGACGAAGTGATGTATTTAGGAAGAGGGAGAAGGAGCTTATTATGGCTCCTTCTATAGTTATGCTTAATTCAAGTGTAGCAGCTTGGACAGGTTTACAGATGACTGGATATCAGCTTTGGGGTACACTGTACCAAAGTAAAATGGCTACCTCAACAGCCTCCCTGCCAATTTAAATGGTACGTGATAAGCTGAAACTATAAAATATTACAGTTCCTTCACGCATGATAATTCTTTGTGTTCAGTCTGAAAGAAGCACTTGACGGAAGCCTGCGCTGCTGGTCCTACGTTGGCGCTCCCAGTCTTGCTGAGGAGTGAACGGGATCACGCGGGCAAGCCTGATGGCACATTTCTGGCAGACAGGGGTGGCAAAGGACGTTGTGCTAGCCAGCACAGCGTCCAAAAAGAAGAAAAAGAATCGGTCAGCGGCGAAAATACGCGCAGGGAAGGCGGCGAGAGCTGCACGTCGTGCTGAGGTCGCTGCCGCGAGTGCAGCAGCAAGAGTTGCAGATGGAGCAGCTACTGATGGAGTCGCAGCTGCTGAGGGAGTCGCAGAGGGGAAGTCCGCGCAGGGGTTGATCCTCCCACCCTCGGCGCCACTAGTTCCCCATGGTGTCACTAAAGCGGGGGATAATACTGACAGTGCTGTTGTCCGCATGCGAGGCTGGATTTGCAGTGAATGCACGTGTCCAAACGTGGTGTGGATTGCCCAGTGTAAAAGGTGCAAAATGATTCGTCCGAAACTCGCGTACAAGGACGCTATCCTCATCACTGTTGACAAAAGCAATCAGAGTACTATTTCTGCCGAACAGAGTACTATTTCTGCCGAACAGAGTACTATTTCTGCCGATCAGAGTACTATTTCAGCCGATCAGAGTACTATTTCAGCCGATCAGAGTGCTATTGAGACTGAAAGTACTATCCCAACTGTTCAAAGTACTATTGAATCTGAGCAAAGTGCTAAAACCACGGGTATTACTCCTATCGTAATCGGCCGACGGCAGTCTGTTATGGTTCCGCGTGTGACTCCTGCCACGGACGAATTGTACTACCCAATTTATGGAGAGTACTACACTGGTCAAGATGTGACTGTGACTCGCAAGTATGCAACGACAGTTGAGGAATGGCAAGTTGCATTCATCAATGAGCGGCGTGAGACCGTGCTTGGTATCGAGTACCGTGTTTTATGGGTCCATCCGGACAGGGACTGTAGACAACTCTACCTTCGGACATGGGAGCCAGCTGCCAGACTTCGAGAAGATGGCTTCGCGGATGAACTGGACCTCGTTGACCGGTGGAAGGCATCCGATGTGCCGTTGTTTGAGGACTTCTGGAGGCAAGATCGAGATGGCATGGGACTGCTTGGAGCAGATGAAGACAATTTGTGCGTTTTCAACGCGTTGAAGCGTGCAGCTGAGTTGTTGGGCCGCCCGGACCTCATCACTGAACAGGATATCGAGCAGTTCATTGATGACAGGCAGGTGCTCTACAATCAAGATCTTCGAGCGGGAGCGACGTGGATCGACGTGCGAGACTTTATGATTCGCCTTCGGAAGGCAGGTCGAGACATTAATTACAACGCCTTCGTCAAGAACAACTACATGAAGCCAGGTCGCCGTGGTGCTCGTGTAATGAAGGAGGAACCGCTCGAAGATGGAGTCTACGTCGTTGCTGCCTACAACCACAGCCACATTGGCCATGCTGCAGTGCTTTCTGTCAAAGGGAGAAGACGTCTCATTTACGACAAGAAGAACGAACAAGGTAAGCCGATCTCATCCGCAAAGGGGTGGATCAACTTCTATGCATTTATTCGTCCGTTCATTATCTTTAAGTAGATGATAGAAGTCAGTAGGATTTTCGCGGGTTTGCCTAACCGATAATGGACCTTCCCAGCAAATTTGTCTTTTGTGCATAGATTGTTGTATATAAACTCATGTGCCTAGATAATTCGGTACTTAACCAGGGAAACCTCAACGAGGGAAAACCTTGAGCGAACAAAAAAGATAAAACCCAGTGGGAAAAAATCTAAAAGGACGCAGGAGATAGGCACGCTTCATGCAGTTGTATTATCAGTGTATTTCTAAACTGAGTGGCCGGATCCAGCTTTCAGGGGTTTTATCCTGAGCTTGGCCCTTAGTTCTCTGAACTGGTGCTTGTCTAAAGCTTTAGTGAAGATGTCAGCTATCATCTCTTTCGTATTACAGTAGGTGACGTTGAATTCATGCCTCTCTACCTTTTCTTGCACGAAACAATATCGTACGTGTATATGCTTTGATCGTCCGTGAAGTTCGGGATTGTAGCAGATTTTGATGCAGCTTTGGTTGTCCTCATATATAGTGTTAGCCTGCGTTGTAGCAAAGCCAAGTTCTTCGAGGAGAAGTTTGAGGAAAATCATCTCTTGCATGCAGTGACACAGGGCGATATATTCTGCCTCTGTGGTAGATAGAACCACGGTGTGGTGCTTACGGGAGAGCCATGAGATTGGACTGCTTGCGAGCATACTCACGTATCCACCGACGGAGCGTCTCGAGTCGGGGCAGTTAGCATAGTCAGAGTCACTGTAGGCAAGTAGCTGATCGGCTAGGTTCTCCGAGGTAACGTCGAACGAGCCTCCCAGAAGGAGACCGTATTCTTTCGTTCCTGACAGATACTTTAGTCCACGAATGACTGCTTTCCAATGTTCCATGCCTGGATTGGCTAGGAACTGACTGACCTCGCGCATGTAGAATGCCATGTCGGGTCGTGTCCCAACAATTAGATACATGACACAGCCTACTGCTTGGCGATACGGAATTGTTTTCATCGCATCTTTCTCTTGTTCACTGCTAGGTTGGCTGCTTACGGAGAGTTTGGCATTCCGTTCTGCTGGTGTTGCTATGGGGTACGGAATGTAGTCGCTGAAGCGGTCGATGACCTTCGTAGCGTACTTGTGTTGGTGGATAAACATCGTTCGGTTCTTACGGTCACGTTGAATAGACCAGCCGAGTAAGTACTTCACCTCCCCTAAATCTGACATGGAGAATCGGTTTTTTAGGGCAGATTTCAGCCCGCTGACGAGTGCTAGTGTAGGCGCAATGATTAGTAAGTCGTCAACGTACACTGCAATATAACAAGTGACGTTGTCAACTGTGCGTCGAAAGACACATCGATCTTTAATGAGTTTCAGAAACCCAAGGCTCTCTAGAAAGGCAGACAAGGTTTGGTACCAGACACGGGGCGCTTGTTTTAACCCGTATAAGCTCTTAAGAAGTTTGCACACGAGATGCTCCTTGCCCGGGATTTTGAAACCTTCCGGTTGAGCCATGTAGATCTCCTCTTCCAAATAGCCATTAAGGAATGCTGTTTTGACATCCATTTGGTGGACTTCAAGGTCGAGAAGAGCTGCAACAGTGAGCAGTAGTCTGAGTACCTCCATTCTGATAACAGGAGAAAAAATCTCATTGTAGTCGATGCCAAATTCCTGTAGGAACCCTTTGATCACCAGACGCGCTTTAAAGCGGTCAATTTCGCCTGTGCCGGTATACTTCACTACGAAGACCCATCGGCTACTCAAAATCTTCCTCCCTTTAGGGGGGTTACCAACACCCAAGTGTTATTGTCCATGAGGGACTTGTATTCCGATTTAGCTGCTGAATGCCACTGGTTAGCGTGGGAAGACTTCATTGCTTCCCGATACGTAGTGGGCTCTGACACATACCGAATAGCTAGTAATGTGTACAGTAAATGCTGACGTTGCTCCTGTTCGTGAATGTCTTCCTCAGAGTTGAGGGTTACGTCACAGGCTTCCTCAGTGTTGAGTCGTGCGTCAGTGGCTTCCGCAGTGAGGCGGGGTCGCTTAGGAGTTGAAGTGTGCGGAAGATCAGAGTCCGTCTCCGTTCTAAATGAGTAATGGATGGCTGTTCGATCAATAGCCTCCCTCAACGAGGGCAGTACCCGTTTGTTGGTTGTACCAGGTATGGTTCCCGTTGCAGGACCTGAAGTGGGTAATGGTGTCGTCACTGGTTCTGATCCAAGTTCAGTTTCAGACTCTTGTGCTGGTATAAAACCAGCAGGTACAGATGCAGGGTCGGCAGCAGATTGCTGCCTGTTGGTGAGTTGGGTGGGCTCTGGTGTAGACGTCAGGCCTGTGAGAGGGGGAAATTCGTCCTCTTTAAAAATTACATCACGACTATACACAATGGCATGTGTGTTAATGTCCATCAGACGATATCCTTTCTTATGGTCAGGTACACCGAGATACATGCACAAACGGGCTCTAGCGTCGAGTTTGTCTCGGTATTGCTCCGTGATGTGGACATATCCACTACATCCAAAGACTTTGATGTATTGCATCGATGGGATTCGGTTGTACCAAAGCTCGTACGGGGTTCGACCGTCCGTCTTAGAGCTAGGCGTCATGTTGATGAGAGTTGTCACGTGACAGACACACTCGGCCCACAATTGCTTGGGAAGTTTGCCGTCAAGTAGAAGGGCTCGGACACGCTCCATGATAGTACGCATGCGGCGTTCTGCAACTCCATTCTGCTGAGGAGTGTACGCGTTGGTGAATTGTGCATGAGTCCCATACTTTTTAAAGATGATTCGACCCAGCTTCTCGTACTCTTTCGCATTGTCTGCTTGGAGCCGTTGAATCTCGAAATTTTCGTGAGACTTATCGTCTTCAGCACTGAATGTGTACTCAATGACAGAGATATCTTGTCTAAAGATGTTCAGGGCTTTCTTCCTGAAGTCTTCGTAGCAGTCGTACAACTCGCTATGGTTCTTAATTGCATAAGTGAACATGAATCGAGAAAAGTCATCGATGAAGATCAAGAAGTAACGACACCCAGTAAGACTAGGCACAGGTAGTGGACCACAAATATCTGAATGGACTTTTGACAAAGGTGATGTGGCACGTTTAACAACTCTATTAGAGTAAAATGGGGAGCGGTGTGACTTCGCTAACGTGCATGCAACACAGAAGAAATCTGTCTTCGAACCTAGAGGTACGGATTCGTCGAGTCCATCTATGGCTTGGCTCCTAGATAGGTCATTCAAGACACGAACGTTAGGATGTCCAAGGCGTTTATGTAAGAGCAGAAAGGAAAGTTGCTTACCTGAGGCAATAAGGGCCGCAGGTGGTGCCGCTGGCTTGGCTTGGAACTGATACAGGTCCGTGTTGTTAGCCATGAGTGCCTTGATCTTGAAGCGCTGGTCGGTTTGCATAGCGCACTGCTTGCGGTCAAAGCTGAAGCGAAAATCATGCTTCACCGCTGCTGGAATTGACGACAGGCTGAATTGGAGCTGGGGAGCGTACAGGACACCATGAAGGGTAAGCTTCTGCATGTTGCCCTTGGAGTCAGAGACTTGCAGTTCGACCCGTCCAATGCCTTCAATGGGGATCTGGTTGTTTCCACCAACCGTGATTGATCCACCACTAGTGGTGATGTCAGTAAACCACTGGGGTTCATGGGACACATGACGTGTGCAGCCAGAGTCGATCGTCCAGGTGGGGTCAGGTTCAACCTTGACCTGAGCGGTAAGGCTAAACTGGGGATTCACTGTGGTAGCGACAGCAATGAGACCGGTATCACGACGTCCTTGGCGAGATAGCTTACGGTTGCCAGAATCACTGTCGTTGTCATCATCGCCGTCATTGTCTGACTCGAGAGGGCGGTCCTTGTAGCGCTCATGGCCACGTTGTTTGCCACCATTCCCGTGTTTCTTGTTGTTGTTGCCACCGTTGTTGCCCTTGAAGTCTCGGTTGTTGTTTCCCTTGTAACGGCGCCTATCGTTCCCGTTATTTGAGTTCCGATACGGATGATCGCGTTTCAAGTTACCCTTGAAAGCAAAATTAGCAGGGAGTACCGTCCCAGCCTTCACTCGTCCATCACGCAGGTCCTTTTGTAGACCGCGGCACTGGCGAATATTGTGGCGTGGGCGATCACAGTACGAGCAGATATTGGCATTGTCGCGCTCTTGAGCATGCGATGCAGAAGGCCCAGTTGCCACAAGAGCTCGCTCACCCTTGGTTGCAGGAGTCTCAGGGGTACCCTTGGCCAAGGTGTAGCGCTCCTGAGCTTGGAGGTCGCGAACCTTGCCTTCGATACTCTGCTTGAGATCTTCATACGGGATATACTTCCGTTGGCCCTTCCAAATGCGGAGATCATCCTTCCACGACTTGGGCATCGAATGGAACAGGTAGATAGACTTCTGTCCCTCGGTCATCACCGACTCGGTGGCTTCTGACGCGGCTTTCATCGCGTTCTCAAGTTTGAGAAAGAATTCAGTCAAATCGGTGCCTTCCTCATACTTGATCTCCATCAAGTAGTGTTGGATGAAGTACGGGTCACCGTGAAAGGCTGCTCCATCGTACTTCTGGCAGATGTAGTTGAAAATCTCGTAGGAAGTCGTGAGATTCTTGACCAGACGCACGTGCATGTTGTCCATCGTCTTCATCAAGAAGGCTTTGGTCTTGGCTTCTTGGCGACGGCGTTCACGCTGGCTAAGAGGCTGAGGCTTCTCTTTCTTCGGGCGCATACGTGCTCGGCGAGCTTCACGCGAGTTGAACGGCCGGACGGCTGGAAGGTCCTTTCGCTTGATCGATCCATCTGAACTGGCTCCAGAGTCATCATCAGAGTCCGAGGGCGGCTTTAGCTCGTCATCGCTCTCCTCGTAGTCCACAGCGTCAGGGTCGACTTCAGCATCCTTGGTGGCCTTGACTGGACGGTCGTCGTCGTTGGACATACTGCTAGTGTTGTCTTCACTCTCTTCTTCTGACACACCATCGTAGTCGAGCTGCTTTACGTAGCCGAGCAGGTGCTTGCCGTCGAGTGCTGCGCACACGCGAGCCTTCCACACGTCGAAGTTCTCGGCGCCGATGAGTCGTGGGAAGTCATCGCTTGAGGCTTGTCTTGGGCTCATAACCTCTGGCAAGTAGCGTGGGTAGTGTAGAAGAAAGGAGGAGAAGAAGGAATTTGTAGTGGCCGTCAAAAGACGAAGTGATGTATTTAGGAAGAGGGAGAAGGAGCTTATTATGGCTCCTTCTATAGTTATGCTTAATTCAAGTGTAGCAGCTTGGACAGGTTTACAGATGACTGGATATCAGCTTTGGGGTACACTGTACCATAGTAAAATGGCTACCTCAACAGTAGCGAATCATTTTAGACAATCTAACGTTAAATAATATTTACCGAGCTTTTGACCCAACCTACAAATCACAAATATATTGCCTCTTTTCGTGTGCATCGCCGCTTTCGCTTCTCTCGTGGTGGGCAAGGCGATAAATAGATTGTACCTACTTCATGAGGATATTCATCTGGCTCGCGCGCCGATTATTTCAGACCTCCACTGAGGTCTCACCCTGATTGTAATGCAGTCACATTTAGCAGTGGTAAATCCTACCACGGTGTGTCAATACTGATACCTGCAGCTACCATGGGCTCGACAACGTGAGCGAGCCCTGACAGACGTAGCGACACCGTTTAGCCGAGCTAGAACCGTAAGTCAGCTTGACTGGAAGGAAATATAGGAAGCTGATGTGCAGAATTACCACGCTTTTCATTTCAAATTGGAACTTGCAATGGGATGGAAAAACCCAGGAATTGTGGAAATCTCCAACTCGGGTTATCTTTCGGATATGAAGCTTGGTCAATAATGAACCCGCAAAAACCTTGTTCTGAAAACAAGACCCGATCTGCTGACGACCTATAAAATAATCTAACACATTCATACAACCTGAGTTGAGGTGGAATTAGAAACCTGGTTGCAGATCCAACACGGGAACAGGCAGTCTAGACTACATAGTTCGCCCCAGTGTCATCCTGGTTGTACAAGGTCGTCGAATAGAACTGTAAACGGATGACGTTTTCTACAATAATAGGTGAAAATGTCATCATCCAGAACACACAATATTAAATAAGCGCAGTATTCAATAATGTGAGTTCTGGATGATGCACTAAGCACCCTGGCGAATCCAGCATTGCATCAGTACCAAGCTTTCGATAGGTGCGAGCCTTGCATGACGGTCTGTGGTATTTGGTTAATGCATCCTCGCGGCAAATTCTAAAATATTGAATGACTTCTTGCTGGTGGCAGGAGTGTATGTCGTTGCACTTTCCTGAATAGCATAATCCAGCAACTCGATTATCCCTGCAGTCTCCCGCTATCAAACGGAAAAACAATCGCGATGTTGCTGAGCTCTATGGTATTTTGTGATTACGCGGCAAGTTCAGGACTGAGGACAACAAGAACTAAAGTGGATCGATAATTTTGTAGAGGACGAGACACCAAAAGGCTCTCTGTAAAACGCACTAAACAATACAGGAATTTTTATTCTATCCTGAGTGATACTTGTGGAGGCATACGTTTCAACATTCTCCTCTATCACAATGCGAGTAGGTCCGAACACCCCCTTTGGAGAAAAATGACGGCTAAACCTCTCTGTGGATATGCAATTTGCCGCTACAAAGATGAAAGTCATCAACGTAGTTGTATACTCTTCAGCACATCGAGTTTTGACACACATGTTGTTAGTTTGGAAGAGAATGAATGTCGCTTACGACCACAACTAGAAATGCCTTTAGAAACGGGTATTAAGTAAGTCGCTAACAAATGCGGCTGCAGTGTACAATTGAAGACAGCTGATCAGCTGAAGGCAAGCAATAGAGCGACACACGTGAACATGTACGTATACGTCGAACATGTAAGTTGGTCTGTACTTTGGACACAACGACACAATGGAAAGACAACTTGTAAGAATGAAGGTCGCTTGTTTGCAAATTGTTGTTTGCGGCACCACGCTCCGACCGTAATATGTCAAGAGATGCTCCGAATCAAACGACAAGCTGTTCAACAGCGAGTTGCCTGGCGGAACTGTGTCTAACTAGATGTATAAACACACACATGTACCTTGGCAACCACATTCGTTCTATCGGCTCAACACTGGTTTCATGAGTTGTTGTTGTGGTTTCTGAAGATGCCTCCAGATTCGCACTTCATTAATAGTCGATTCTTGTCATACTGTATCTGTCCTGCCTGTTGATGCCCACATCTACGAGATTTGATTGGCTAGTAGAACCTCCTAACCGAGCCCTCGCAAACAATTCTGTGTCTACACACACTTGTTTCCATCTGTGATACATAGACCAAGTCTCACCAAGCATGACAAGACTGCGGTGATCAAACAAACGCCGTTTATCTCACACTAAAGACCATCATCAAGTCAGCTTTCATGTACTTTAACTATTATATCTTAGGGCACTACAGCAAGCCTGATCGTAGCTTTCTTCCGGCATCAGCTTCAGCTTTCTCACTTTTCAATTAACGCCTTAGCAGCAACATCAACCACAACCTTGTGATCTGCAACTGCTTAACAAGTGTTAATAAGAGACGACTGCCATGTCGACAACACAAACAGATGCGTCGGACGAGCCGATACGCCCCACCATCGAGTATGCCAATGGCAAGACGCTCATGGCTCAGGGACCACAGGCACTTCACCACCACGTCGCATCTCGCATGGAGAAGGCACTTGGTCGAGCACTTCCACAAATGGAGGTGCGATTCAAGGACGTCTCCATCTCAGCCGACATCGTCGTCAAGGACGAGACCGACATCAAGGTCGAATTGCCCACACTCACCAATGAACTCATGAAGAGTGTCCGAGGTTTGGGTGCTAAGAAGCACACGGTGAAGAAGCAGATCCTCAAGAACATCAGTGGTGTCTTCAAACCAGGCACCATCACGCTCGTACTGGGTCAGCCGGGATCCGGCAAGTCGTCGCTCATGAAGCTGCTCAGCGGCCGATTCCCCCACGACAAGAACATCACTATGGAAGGTGACGTGACCTACAATGGCGCACCAGCCAACGAGTTGCTCCGACGTCTGCCACAGTTCGTCTCCTACGTGACTCAGCGTGACAAGCACTATCCGTCGCTCACTGTCAAGGAGACGCTAGAGTTTGCTCATGCTTGCTGTGGTGGAGGCTTCTCGGAGCGTGACGCTCAGCACTATGCAGGTGGTACACCGGAGGAGAACAAGGCTGCCCTCGATGCCGCCAGAGCCATGTTCAAGCATTACCCGGACATCGTCATCCAGCAGCTAGGACTCGACAACTGCCAGAACACCATCGTCGGAGACGCCATGACCCGAGGTGTGTCTGGTGGAGAGCGCAAGCGTGTGACCACGGGCGAGATGGAGTTCGGCAACAAGTACGTCATGATGATGGACGAGATCAGCACGGGTCTCGACAGTGCCGCCACCTTCGACATCATCACCACGCAGCGAAGTATCGCCAAGAAGTTCCGCAAGACCGTGGTCATCTCACTATTGCAACCATCACCCGAGGTATTCGAGCTATTCGACGACGTGGTGATCCTGAACGAGGGTCATGTGATGTACCATGGTCCGCGAGCTGAGGCTCTGGGCTACTTCGAGAATTTGGGTTTCAAGTGTCCTCCCCGCCGTGATGTAGCCGATTTCCTGTTGGATCTGGGCACGGACAAACAGGGTCAGTACGAAGTCAATTCGATTTCTTCAAGTAATATCCCACGATCGGCCAGCCAGTACGCAGACATCTTCACTCGTTCTGCCATCTATGAGCGCATGATGGAAGATCTGCATGGTCCAGTCCACCCGAGTCTTATTGAGGACAAGGTGAAGCACATCGACCCGATCCCTGAATTCCACCAGAACTTTTGGGACAGCACAATGGCTGTAGTTCGACGCCAGATCACCTTGACATCACGTGATACGGCATTCCTGGTTGGTCGCTCGGTCATGGTGATTTTGATGGGATTGCTGTATTCGAGCACCTTCTATCAGTTTGATGAGACTAATGCACAGCTTGTCATGGGTATCATCTTCAACGCTGTGTTGTTCGTATCGCTTGGACAGCAGGCGCAAATTCCAATGTTTATGGCTGCACGAGAGGTATTCTACAAGCAACGTCGAGCCAACTTTTTCCGGACTTCATCCTTTGTGCTGTCAAACTCGGTTAGCCAAATTCCACTGGGTTTTGCTGAGAGCTTAGTGTTCGGCTCCATTTTGTACTGGATGTGTGGCTATGTTTCCTCCGTCGAAGCCTTCCTGTTGTTCGAACTCATGCTCTTCATGACGAACCTGGCGATGGCAGCATGGTTCTTCTTCTTGTCATGCGTTTCTCCCGATCTGAATGTGGCCAACCCAATGTCTATGGTTTCTATTCTATTCTTTGTTCTATTCGCTGGCTTCGTCATCACCAAAGAGCAGATTCCCGACTACCTCATCTGGATCTACTGGATCAACCCCATGGCTTGGTGTGTTCGAGCACTTGCCGTGAATCAGTACACCGACTCGAGCTTCGACACCTGTGTGTACAATGATGTTGACTATTGTGCCAACTACAACATGACTATGGGCGAATACTCATTGACGACGTTCGAGGTGCCGACGGAGAAGTTTTGGTTGTGGTATGGCATGGTGTTCATGGCGGCTGCGTATGTGTTCTTCATGTTCCTCTCGTACATCTCACTCGAGTACCACCGATTTGAGGCTCCGGAAAATGTGACTTTGGATACGGAGAACAAGGGCGAGACGTCTGACGACTATGGTTTGATGCGGACTCCCCGCGGATCACCAGATGATGATGAAACGGTGGTGTCCGTAACACCGGACAGCGAAAAGCACTTCATTCCGGTCACCGTCGCTTTCAAGGATCTCTGGTACACCGTTCCTGACCCAGCCAACCCCAAGGACACCATCGATCTCCTCAAGGGAATCAGCGGATATGCACTACCTGGCACCATCACGGCCCTTATGGGATCCTCGGGAGCAGGCAAAACTACACTCATGGATGTCATCGCCGGACGCAAGACTGGCGGCAAGATCACGGGACAAATTCTGCTCAATGGACACCCTGCCACTGACCTCGCCATCCGTCGATCCACGGGCTACTGTGAACAGATGGACATCCACTCCGAGTCTGCCACAATCCGTGAAGCACTCACTTTCAGTGCGTTCCTGCGTCAGGGTGCTGATGTTCCCGATAGCTACAAATATGACTCTGTGAACGAGTGTCTTGACCTGCTGGACCTACACCCGATCGCTGATCAGATCATCCGTGGCAGCTCCGTGGAGCAGATGAAGCGATTGACGATTGGCGTAGAGCTTGCTGCTCAGCCTAGTGTGTTGTTCCTGGACGAACCGACGAGTGGTTTGGATGCTCGTTCGGCCAAGCTCATCATGGATGGCGTCCGTAAGGTGGCTAACACGGGTCGCACCGTAGTGTGTACGATCCACCAGCCGTCGACGGAAGTTTTCAGTGTATTCGACAGTCTGCTGCTGCTGAAGCGTGGTGGTGAGACGGTGTTTGCTGGTGAACTGGGTAAGAACGCTCGTGAGATGATCGCGTACTTCGAGTCGATTGACGGTGTTACCAAGTTGGAAGACAACTACAATCCGGCGACGTGGATGCTGGAGGTGATCGGCGCCGGTGTGGGTAACAGCAACGGTGACAAGACAGACTTTGTGAAGGTTTTCCAGGCTAGTAAGCACTTCGAATATTTGCAGTCAAACTTGGACCGCGAGGGTGTATCACGTCCGTCCTCAGATCTACCGGAACTTACATACGGAGACAAGCGTGCTGCAAGTGAGCTGACCCAGGCCAAATTCTTGATTCAGCGCTTCTTCCGGATGTACTGGCGCACAGCTTCGTACAACTTGACGCGGTTCACTCTGTACATCATGCTTGGTCTTGTCTTCGGTATCACGTACATCGACGCCGAGTACAACTCATACGCTGGCTTCAACTCAGGCATGGGCATGTTGTTCTGCACGACGGGTTTCATTGGGTTCATCTCCTTCAGCAGTGTTATGCCGATTGCTTCAGAAGACCGTCTGGCGTTTTACCGTGAACGTGCGTCTCAGACGTACAACGCACTTTGGTACTTCGTTGGCTCTACCGTGGTTGAGGTGCCTTACGTTTTTACGGGCACACTGATCTTCATGGCACTGTACTACCCGATGGTGGGCTTTACGGGTGCAACCACGTTCTTTGCCTACTGGCTCCACTTGTCCCTGCACGTCCTGTGGCAAGCTTACTTCGGACAGCTCATGTCGTACTTGCTACCGACTGTCGAAGTCGCGACGATTTTTGGTGTGTTGCTGCAGACGATCTTCTTCCTGTTTAACGGCTTCAACCCTCCTGGAGCTTCAATCCCTACGGGCTACAAGTGGCTGTACGATATCACGCCTCATAAATATTCGCTGGCTTTGGTCGCGGCGCTCGTTTTTGGTGACTGTCCAAGTGACGGTGATGGCTCGGAGGTTGGATGCCAGGTTATGACTGGGTTGCCACCTTCCCTTCCTGAGGATATGACCGTGAAGGATTATCTTGAGGATGTTTTCCTGATGAAGCACAGTGAGATCTGGAAGAACTTTGGCTTCGTCCTGGGCTTTATTGTGCTGTATCGCGTGCTGGGTCTGTTGACGCTGCGCTTTGTCAACCACCAGAAGAAGTAGTTCGCTCAGGTAGCAATGAATGGACCAAGTCATGTACAAACGTTAACAGTGCATATAATCTAGAGATTTCATCAAGGACTTGAAGTGTCTGATCTGTTAGAGTCAAAGACAGCGTCTCTATTGCCAAAATAGCGCGTTTACTAACTCTAAAGTTTGCGAAAAAGGATTAGGGTTCTCTATTTGTAACTTTTTACGTCTTGACCACAGCGAACACTTCACGAAGCATCTTGACGGACCACAGCGAATAATTCCGGAAACCTCTTGAAGGTCCGCGGCGCACAAACTCTTAAACGTCGCTAAAACTAAAAGCACAAGCTCCTTCGAGTAGTAGAGTTTGTTTTACGTCGATTATCCTGCTCTAATCTTCGCAATCAAGTGGGAAATCTGCTGCAGTAGTTCAGTAGTTTCATAAGTTCGACTGGCAAGAATGGCACCATGCACACCATGCACCTCACTTTCCTATTTACCACCTTGACCCAACGTCAAGGGACTGTGGATCAGTCACAGGGCTGAATGACTGTGAAGAGTCCGACGGGTTTGGACGTACCGATGCCCACCACCATCCAGTACGACAATGGCCAGACGCTCATGGCCCAGGGATCACAGACACTTCACGATCACGTGGCCACCCTCATGGAGAAGGCACTGGGTGGAGCACTCCCCCAGATCGAAGTGCGCTTCAAAGATGTTTCCATCACGGCGGATATTATGGTTAAGGATGAGACTAACGCTAAGACTCAACTCCCCACTTTGATCAACGTTCTCAAGTCAAGCTATGACGAAATACGATCCAGTAAGCACGTCGTGAAGAAACAGGTCCTCAGAAACATTAACGGTGTCTTCAAACCGGGAACCATCACACTTGTGCTTGGTCAGCCGGGATCCGGCAAGTCCTCGCTAATGAAGTTGCTTAGCGGTCGCTTCCCAAGTCAGAAGAATGTCACTGTCGAAGGTGAAGTTACATACAATGGTACGTCTGCTGCCACGCTAGGCAACCGCCTTCCACAGTTTGTGTCGTATGTGAACCAACGTGACAAGCACTACCCGTCGCTCACTGTCAAGGAGACGCTAGAGTTTGCCCATGCCTGCTGCAGTGGTGGCCTGCCAGCTCGTGATGAACAGCACTTCACCAACGGCACACCTGAGGAGAACTTAGCCGCACTCGAGGCTGCCAGAGCCATGTTCAGGCACTACCCCGACATCGTCATCCAGCAGCTAGGACTCGACAACTGCCAAAACACCATCGTCGGAGACGCCATGACCCGAGGTATGTCTGGTGGAGAGCGCAAGCGTGTGACCACGGGCGAGATGGAGTTCGGCAACAAGTACGTCATGATGATGGACGAGATCAGCACGGGTCTCGACAGTGCCGCCACCTTCGACATCATCACCACGCAGCGAAGTATCGCCAAGAAGTTCCGCAAGACCGTGGTCATCTCACTATTGCAACCATCGCCCGAGGTATTCGAGCTATTCGACGACGTGGTGATCCTAAACGAGGGTCATGTGATGTACCATGGTCCACGAGCCGAGGCTCTGGGCTACTTCGAGAATTTGGGCTTCAAGTGTCCTCCTCGCCGCGATGTGGCCGATTTCCTGTTGGATCTGGGCACGGACAAACAGGGTCAGTACGAAGTCAATTCGATTTCTTCAAGTAATATCCCACGATCGGCCAGCCAGTACGCAGACATCTTCACTCGTTCTGCCATCTATGAACGCATGATGGAAGATCTGCATGGTCCAGTCCACCCGAGTCTTATTGAGGACAAGGTGAAGCACATCGACCCGATGCCCGAATTCCACCAAAACCTTTGGGATAGTACCGTGACTGTGGTAAAGCGCCAGGTCACCATTACTACGCGCGACACTGCTTTTGTTATTGGTCGTTCTATCATGGTGATTTTGATGGGACTGCTGTATTCAAGTGTGTTTTACCAGTTTGACGAGACCAACGCACAGCTTGTCATTGGTGTCATCTTCAACGCTGTGATGTTCGTGTCCCTTGGGCAGCAATCACAAATTCCGACATACATGGCTGCCCGAGATATATTCTACAAGCAGCGCCGAGCCAACTTCTTTCGGACCTCGTCGTTCGTGTTGTCAAATTCAGTGAGCCAAATTCCATTCGCCTTCGGTGAGAGCTTGGTGTTTGGCTCTATCGTATACTGGATGTGTGGCTATGTTTCCTCCGTCGAAGCCTTCCTGTTGTTCGAACTCATGCTCTTCATGACGAACCTGGCGATGGCAGCATGGTTCTTCTTTTTGTCGTGTATTTCACCCGATCTGAATGTGGCCAACCCTATATCAGTGGCTTTCATTGTCTTTTTTGTCGTGTTCGCTGGTTTCATCATCACCAAAGAGCAGATTCCCGATTACCTCATCTGGATCTACTGGATCAACCCCATGGCTTGGGGCGTTCGAGCACTTGCCGTGAATCAGTACACCGACTCGAGCTTCGACACCTGTGTGTACAATGATGTTGACTACTGTGCCAACTACAACATGACTATGGGCGAATACTCATTGACGACGTTCGAGGTGCCGACTGAGAAGTTCTGGTTGTGGTACGGCATGGTGTTCATGGCGGCTGCGTATGTGTTCTTCATGTTCCTCTCGTACATCTCACTCGAGTACCACCGATTTGAGGCTCCGGAAAATGTGACTTGGACACGGAGAACAAGGGCGAGACGTCTGACGACTACGGGCTTATTCGCACACCGCGCAGCTCGCCGGCTCCAGGAGAGACGTTCGTGTCTGTAACACCGGACAGCGAAAAGCACTTCATTCCGGTCACCATTGCGTTCAAGGACCTCTGGTACACCGTTCCTGACCCAGTCAACCCCAAGGACACCATCGTCCTCCTCAAGGGAATCAGCGGATATGCACTACCTGGCACCATCACGGCCCTTATGGGATCCTCGGGTGCAGGCAAGACTACACTCATGGATGTCATCGCCGGACGCAAGACTGGCGGCAAGATCACCGGACAAATTCTGCTCAATGGACACCCTGCCACTGATCTCGCCATCCGTCGATCCACGGGCTACTGTGAACAGATGGACATCCACTCCGAGTCTGCTACGATCCGTGAAGCACTCACTTTCAGTGCGTTCCTGCGTCAGGGAGCTGATGTCCCCGACAGCCACAAATACGACTCGGTGAACGAATGTCTAGACCTGCTGGACCTACACCCGATCGCTGACCAGATCATCCGTGGCAGCTCCGTGGAGCAGATGAAGCGATTGACGATTGGCGTGGAGCTTGCTGCTCAGCCTAGTGTGTTGTTCCTGGACGAACCGACGAGTGGCTTGGATGCTCGTTCGGCCAAGCTCATCATGGACGGTGTCCGTAAGGTGGCTAACACGGGTCGCACCGTAGTGTGTACGATCCACCAGCCGTCGACCGAAGTTTTCAGTGTTTTCGACAGTCTGCTGTTGCTGAAGCGTGGTGGTGAGACGGTGTTTGCTGGTGAACTGGGTAAGAACGCTCGTGAGATGATCGCGTACTTCGAGTCGATTGACGGTGTTACCAAGTTGGAAGACAACTACAATCCGGCGACGTGGATGCTGGAGGTGATCGGCGCCGGTGTGGGTAACAGCAACGGTGACAAGACAGACTTTGTGAAGGTTTTCCAGGCGAGCAAGCACTTCCAATTCTTACAGTCGAACTTGGACCGTGAGGGTGTATCTCGTCCGTCTCCCTTGATGCCTGCTCTGGAGTACAGTGACAAGCGTGCTGCAACAGAGCAGACTCAGATGAAGCTCTTGCTGCAGCGCTTCTTTCGGATGTACTGGCGTACGGCATCATACAACCTCACCCGCTTCTTCCTAGCACTGGTTCTCGGGCTGATGTTCGGTGTCACCTACGTTAGTGCTGAGTTCACCTCGTACGCCGGAATCAACTCGGGCATGGGTATGCTGTATTGCACGACTAGTTTCTTCGGCTTTATCTCATTTAGCAGCGTGATGCCAATTGCATCCCAAGATCGTCTAGCATTTTACCGTGAGCGCTCAACTCAGACGTACAATGCGTTGTGGTACTTCGTTGGCTCCACGGTGGTTGAAGTGCCATATGTCTTTTTCAGCACTTTGCTGCTCATGGCGCCATATTTCCCGATGGTTGGATTTACTGGGGTTGCCCTGTTCGTCACCTACTGGTTTCACTTGTCCATGCACGTACTGTGGCACGTGTACTTCGGACAGCTCATGTCGTATCTGCTACCGACTGTCGAAGTCGCGACGATCTTTGGTGTACTCGTACAAATGATCTTCTTCCTCTTCATCGGTTTTAATCCTCCTGGAGCCTCAATCCCTACGGGTTACAAGTGGCTGTACGACATCACGCCTCATAAGTACTCGTTGGCTTTAATTGCATCTCTAGTATTTGGAGACTGCCCAAGTGATGGTGATGGATCGGAGATTGGCTGTCACATCATGACTGGGTTGCCACCTTCCCTTCCTGAGGATATGACCGTGAAGGATTATCTTGGAGATGTCTTCGCAATGAAGCACAGCGAGATATGGAAGAACTTCGGCTTTGTCCTGGGCTTCATCGTGCTGTATCGCGTGCTGGGTCTGCTGACGCTACGCTTTGTCAACCACCAAAAGAAGTAGCTCACTACTACAATAATAATATAATGACCACATTCCACGCTTTTATCAAAAAGTTTTATGGTATTCGGTCATTTTGTACTGCACGGTGGTTGTACAAATCTAGCAATACAGTGAACGTGAACGATGATAAACTTAATTTTGTGAATACAGTATTAATGACAAACTCTAAAGGACGATTTGATGCAAGCCACTGTACGTTTTGTGGTACGTACAAACTGTTCATCATACAGGATCCGAAACTTGACTCGACAACTTCGACTGGTGTGGAACAGTTCCTCGATGTCCTCCAACATGATACACTCAGCGGGAAAATCTCGCCCGGGTAGATCCCCTATGCTATGATGATGAAATAGATAAGCATATACTGCATTTAGACATATTAATTGGTTTGGACATTGCAAATAAATGGAGGAGACAACGTGCAGTCTCTACTATTAAAAATGTGGATAAAAGAGAAGTGATAAAGTAGCAGTAAGATGAACAGCGCTGGTACAATACAGGCAACACCATAATCATGACCCTACATAATCATGCATGACTGCCTTCGTTGTCAAATGCCAAAGCAAGTCCTTGGAGATCAATGTGGTACTCGTACACACATGTTGTGGTGCTACTTCAAGCTTCAACACTGCGACGCAACATATTGCTTGATCCCATCACGCCAAGTTTTTTATTTTAAGAAATTAAATGCTCAGTGTTCGTCTTGGTTTTTATGTGTAGCTCCGGAGCAAGATATACCAGTTAGTGGTATTTGCCGCTCATTTGATTGAGTTAGCTGTCAATGTAAACATCAAATGCTCGACGTTGGATGCAATTCAATGATCACAGGCAGGTGCTTCGACACTGTAGACATTGCGTCGCAACCATACCGCAGTGTTGAAGATCTAAACGAGTGAGGCTGCATCACTGTATGGTACAACTTTGATCTCCAAGGACTTGATTTATTTGACAGCGAACGCAGGCAACTATGATTATGTTAGGGTTATGATTACGATGCAACGTATATTTTACTATGCTTTAACATCAGCGCCTTAGTGAAACGTAGCTGTCAGAAGGAGCATAGATATCTACAACATTTAATCTACAGTAACACTTCTTGTGACTCGTAGAAAAGATAAATCAAGTAGCTAGCTCGCTTCAGAGCAGAGCCACGATATTTCACGAAGAGTAACATCCCGGCGATCTGCCATCTTCAACCTGTCAGCTACAAGTGCCCCACCGATGTATGTGGTTGTCGGCTAGTCGTTTACCCGACATGCCCACCTCATCGTGATGCAGTTGTGGTAGTAATTGATGGGCAAACGTGCTTCCCATTTCAGCCGTTTACGCTGTCACCTACATGTAACAGCTCTTTGAAATTCACAAGAATTCCCAACATCTATCCTGATAGTTAGATGAAAACCGCACTTCGCCGATCCGACCACGCCATCGATCAATTCTCTCATTCTACAATTTACTGTATAGTGCTCAGGCCACTCGCCTTTTTGCATTAGTACTGCAGCTTCCTCGCTTCGACTTCTCTTCACAATGGCTGCTGGCATCGTGGTGAACGTCCACAACAACGACGATGACGTCCCGACTGAAGGTTCGCGCACCTACGCCATCGTCGTGTGCGTCTTCGCCGCGTTGGGTGGACTCTTCTTCGGCTATGACCAGGGCGTGACCTCGGGTGTGCTCATTATGGACTCGTTCATCAACGACTACTGCGTCGGCTGGCACAACTTCACGTACGATCAGTGCACGTCTTCTTCGTCCGACCTGCCGGCGGAGTGGACGGATTTCACCGTTTGGTACAACATGACCTACAACTTGGGCTGCCTCGGTGGCGCCTTCATAGGAGGCATCGTGGCCGACAAGCTGGGTCGTCGTGGACCATCTTCACGGCCGGCTTGCTCTTCTGCATCGGCACGTCGTGGGTTTGCTTCAACAGGCGCAGGAACATACGCTCATGTACATCGCGCGCGTGATACAGGGCTTTGGTGTTGGCAACTCATCGTTCTCTCTGCCACTATTGGTGCCGAATGGCCCCCAAGGAGCTGCGTGGTCTGCTAGCAGGTTTCATGCAGATGACCGTCGTGACGGGACTCTTCCTGGCCAACGTCGTCAACATCATCGTGGAGAACCGTGACCGCGGTTGGCGTACGACCAACGGTGTGGCGATGGCTGCCCCGATCGTCGTCATGCTCGGCATCTTCTTCGTGCCGGAGAGTCCTCGCTGGACATACTTGCACAAGGGCAAGGATGAAGCCGAGAAAATCCTCAAGCGTCTTCGTCAGACGGACAATGTCGGCCACGAGCTCGAGTTGATCGGTGACCAGGTCGCGGAGGAGCTGGCGGCTAAGAAGGGCCTCACCGAGCTCCTTGAGCCGTCCATCTTCAAGCGTGTGGTGGTCATTGCCATGCTGCTCCAGGTTTTGCAACAGGCAACCGGTATCAACCCCATCATGAGTTATGGTGCGCTAATTTTCCAGGATATTACTAAACTGGCATCTACTCGGCGCTTTTTCATCTCTGGTGTCAACTTCCTGAGTACAATTCCTGCCATGCGCTGGGTCGACACGTTCGGCCGTCGCCAGTTGCTGCTGATCGGTGCTGTGGGTATGGTTGTTGGTCACTTGTTCGCTGCCATCCTGTTCACAGCCATCTGCGACGGCAACGTCAACGACGCCGGTTGTCCGACGGTGGGTGGCTGGTTCATTTGCATGGGCTCGGCCTTCTTCGTCTTCAACTTCGCCATTTCATGGGGACCCGTGTGCTGGATCTACCCGGCCGAGATTTTCCCACTGAGCGTGCGCGCTCCGGCCGTGTCATTGTCCACGGCTGCCAACTGGGCCATGGGTGCTGTCATGACGGAGGTGGTCAAGCTTTTCCCGCACCTGAACATCAACGGCGTGTTCTTCCTGTTTGCGGGTCTGTGCTGCATCTGTGGTGTGTTCGTTTACTTCTTCTGTCCGGAGACGAAGGGTATCATGCTGGAGGACATCGAGGCTCTGTTCCACAGCAAGCAGCCGAAGTCGCCCAGTTTCGTCGAGATAAAGTCACCACAGTCGCTGGCCTAAGTCAATATCATCGGAACTTTTTTCTTTGAATGAATTCATTTGTGCGGTAAATTGTGTTGTATCGCTACCTTTAAAATTTAATGACATAATACCCTGCGTCTTAAGATATTTGACGAAGCGCAATGGCAGGGGTTGGTAGCTGGTTATGAGACCCACGATGAAAGTTTCCCCAAAACATCACTTTGTTGAAGACAGTGTCGAGATCCTGGACCGTCGTGTTGGTAGGAAGTAAAGACGGCAAACCTGCGTCGATGCCAGCTTTACAGGCTCGAGATGCTACTTTTCCCGCAGTGACATACGGATTTCTGGGACGGCACAGATGGTTTCATAGACAGCTCAAGCAACACTTTGCTTGGCTTTGCATCAAGCTATGAGCTGTCTTTGCTCGCTTTTGCTTAGTAAATTACATACTTTGCTGTAAATGCTCGCAATAGACAGCATTGGTATATTCGGGAACCCTAGTCACCATCGATCTCCGATCAACCAGTGTACAGTTTTACGTGTTGGATTTCAGCGAGTACATGCGAAGCGTCCACATGCGAATCAAGCACTCTGCAAGATGGGAATGTAGTGTCGTAGTTGAAAATAGGTCGTCAAGTCGTACAGCTGTAACTAGCGAGGTTTTAGTCCAGACTAACCATTGCTACGACGGTCAAGGGTTTTCCTCACTGTTGAGAACCAAGAGTATCACAATTCGACTTTTCAATAGCAAAGAACACATACGATGGGCGCTACACGAGAGGAATGTATCTCATCTAAAGCGAACTGAGATTTGTTTTTGGGATTGGGATTCAATGGAGTAGACTCGAAGGAATAGCATTCTCTACCAAAATAATATTAAAACTAATATATTCTTACAGTACTTCACTGATTTCTATGAATACGTAAAAACTATCCTAGCTGTTGTAGTACATTGCGTAGTATTTCGGGAAGTGGGAGTTTATATTCGTTTCAACCACCTCTCAGTTTGGGTTCAATCGAACAAATTACATTTCCGTTTAATTGAACGCAATCTCAGATATTGTTTTTGCAATACTGTTAAGCGTCCAAGGAGGTTACTGTCGTTAAAAATCCACAAAATTCTAGATGATTTAATACTTATAAAACATGTCACTTCGTTACTGTCACTTGGCTTCTCCAGTCTTCAATTTTCTCTCAGCCCCCTACGTCAAGTCAATCGCTATGGCCTCGTCGTCTTCCAATAAGGCACCATGCTGTGGTGTTGTATCCTCCAATTGGATGCAGCATATATTTTTAAGCCCTGTGAAGTTGAAGTAGGTCTTCTTCAGCAAAATGAACCCATCCAGCAAGCGGATCCCACACAAGAAGACTTTGGCATTGCTTACGCTCGTTGAGATAATATGGGGCTGAGTATCATGGATCCCTAGTGGCGATACAACTACGCTGCAAAAAATATACGAAAGCGTGTAGCTTCCAGTTATTTATGCAACATTTCGGTAGAGAAAGGTCAAGGAGGCGGGAACGCCAAGTATGTGTACAAGAAACTCAAACGGGCAACCATTTTTCGACAAGAACGTGAAGCTGATGGCGGAGAAGCCCCCAGGTTCGATTTGGCGGTTTGAAAAGGAGGCTGATGGGACGTTTAGAAGAGCGTATTTTTCCTTCTATCAGGATTCTGGTAGCCGTTAAGGCGCGACTCTCTATGGTCTGGATGGAGCTCATTTGAAAGGCGAAATGAATGACTACGGATTTTCTTGTTTGACATGGCAAAATGCTACAACCATATCTTGCCATTTGCTTTTTCTCGTACCTGTCGAAACTAGTTTGCTGGGTGGTGTTTGAACATCGTGAAAATAGCCTTGGGTTCTATCGAATGATTCACTGCGGTTTCTGATCGTATTAAAGGTCTCTTGTCCGCTGGTTACGAAGTGTATCTAAATGCGGGACATCGATTTTGCCTCCGACACATCCAGGGTAACATCTACAGCCATGGGATACCACTGACTGATATAGAGCGCTGACT
>VOQZ01000355.1:0-25221 GCA_008079305.1 Phytophthora palmivora | reverse complement strand
GATACGTAAGAGTCTTGGCGAAACGCAGTGGGACACCAATCTGGCTGGTACTGCGTGTATGGATCAGGAGAGATAACAGAACGAGCGGCGTAGTTGAACGCTTACCCATCATGTTGCTGTGCGGAAAAGACCCTCCTTCTTTTCAATAACCTGCTTGATGCCCTTGCAACTCGGTGCCCGGCTTTCCCTTACTGCTATCCACCAGTAGGTTAACAGCGGTCTGCAGCTCCGTCCACAGAGCAAGTTTACGCGAGAGGTTAATCTGATCCTCTTTCTCAGCATCATCCTCGTCCGATGTAGTAGCTGCCTGGCGCTTGTAGTAGTCACTCTGAAAATGCTCCACTGAGAGTCATAATCTTAGAAAGATGCGCATTCTGCGCGTGCTCAAACTGCTTGTCCCTGAACACAGGAGGTCGAAAACGAGATGGCGCAACGGGATCACGTTAAGGAAGAACTTGCGCCATCCTTCAGTTTTGCGACCGGAAACGCGGCCACTTGCAATGTTGCGGTCACCGTAAAGTAGCTCCATTAGACCATCCTCGTTCTGCCACATCAACTGCAGCTGTGACTGCACCTCCAGAGGTGGTAGATACTTGCTTCGCGACGACGAGTCCTCTGTGGTAGCGTACGTGTTTTCATCATCATCCATCTCCGACTCGGAGTATCATCACCATTCATGGACTCGTCATCCTTGTCCGATACATTACCACGGATGGTATCCAAAGCCGACGTCACAGTCAGATTCTTCGATCGGTTCACCTTGCGAGAACGTGCACTGAGTCCCTTGAGAAAGATCTTAGCATTGGCATCTTGTCTAAGAGCTGGAGAGATGGCTCCACAGTTTTCACATTTGTTTTTCATGCCCTTAAGAAACTCCGCCGCCAGCTTCTCGCGAATTACTTCAGCTAGCCGAGGCAATGGACGCAGCAGCTGCGTCTTGCCATTGGTACTACTACTGCTTTTAGACAAAGCGAGGCGCTCATATTCGTCCAAAATGGCCTGTTGGCGTTGAAACGTGCGTTGCGTGGGTTCGTCTTCCACGCCATTACGCTGCTCAAGCAGCTCACTCAGCTGGGCCGCCTCGTTCTCAAAGCCATTGTCCAGTAGCAAGATCTTGACACGTATCACGCGCGAGCGCGCACTAGCCACGCGGAACTTGTGACACGTGAAACATTTGCGCTTGAGCAGGTTGAGCATCTGACCAAAGAGCACAGGGTTGTACACGGGCACAGGGAGCTCAAGGTGGCCAAGATGACCAGGACACTCCTTCTGTGTCTGGTGGCAAGTGGGGCAGATCATGTTGAAGTCCACGGGACCAAGTGCAGGGTCATAGAGACCGCCCACGACGGGGTTATTAAGGTGGTCGAAGCTCAGACGACTCGTGAGCTGCTTGACACTGAGATCGCGGATCTCGGCGTCGCTGTAGAAGCCAAAGGCCACCTCCGCCACCTCATGACGGAGGATGGTCTGGTCTGTGGCCGAGTCCATGACGGCTCTAGCTACTTGGGTCTTGGCCTTGGAATGCGCACTGGTTGACTGGTGGCCGCCAAGCGACGTCGCTTACAGGATTGTGGCCAGTCAAGTGAGCCCGATACTTTTCAGCCAATGACAAGCTACTTGTCGAGATTCGGAAATAATGAACTAACAAGATGGCTACATTCACTTGTAAGCCTGGTAGCTACCAAATTGACAATGCTTAGTCCTCCTCGTACATGCCACAGTCGGCGATGATGACAGGCTGCGTGGGCTTGTCGCCCTTGTCCGTCTCCAGACCTTCGATGCGCTTGACCACCTCGAAACCTTCCACGACCTTGCCGAACACTACGTGCTTGCCGTCAAGGTGCGGCGTGGCCACAGTCGTAACGAAGAACTGACCCGTTCGTACCCGGACCGGCGTTGGCCATGGACAACAGACCCGGCTCCGTGTGCTTGAGTCGGAAGTTCTCGTCCGGGAACTTCTCGCCGTAGATGCTCTCGCCACCCGTACCGTCACCACGCGTGAAGTCACCACCCTGAATCATAAAGCTCTTGATCACACGGTGGAACGAGCTGCCCTTGTAATGTAGCGGCTGACCCGTCGAGCAGTTGCCCTTCTCACCCGTGCACAGTGCGCGGAAGTTCTCGGCCGTCTTCGGGCATACGTCCTTGTACAACTGCATCACGACCTTCCCAGCGTCTTCCTCGCCGATCTTAATGTCAAAGAACACTTTCGGGTTGTTGGGGTCCAGCTCCGGTTCGGCCTCCACAGCTGACTTGTCGTCGTACATTGACACCTTGCCAAACAGACCACCGAACACAGCCTTCTCCTTCTGACGCGCGTCCTTCATTTTCTTCTTGAGCACCTCGAACTCACGACGCACCTCGCGGTTAGCCGGTTCTAGCTTACCAGCAGCCAACAAATCTTCCTTTGCGCGCTCTAGATCGTTCATGTGCATGCGCCCCACACCACGGCGGTACAGTGCCTTCACATTCGAGGGCTCGTTGTTGAGCGCCTTCGTGGCGACGGACACGGCTCTGCGAAGTCCTCAACCTTTAGGTACGCCATAGCAGCGTTCAGGAAGCACGTGGTCTGCAGTTGCTTCATCGTCTTCTTGTCCTCGTCCGCAACATCGTACATGTCCTCCATATACGAAGCGGCCTGATTGTACGTGGCAGCAGCGGTGTCAAACTGCTTGGCCTTGAACTGCTCTGTACCCTTAGCCTTGAGCTTGGTTGCCTCTGCGATCTTCTCCTCCGTGTCCATCTCCCACATCTCCTTGGCCTTGGGGCTGAAGCCCAGGAGCTCAACGTCAAACTTAAGCGTCGCGTTGGCCGGGATCTTGGGTGGGCTGCCGCTTGCACCGTACGCGTACTCGGGCTTGCACGTCAGCACAGCTTTCTGCAGTCACATCACATCAATCAGTCAGAATGATGTTCAACTTCATTACAGGAAGCTCTGCCTCGTACCTCGCCAACTTTCATCGAGGCGAAGGCTAGATCCCAGGCCTTGATAACGTTACCCTTGCCCAGCACGAACTTAAACTCCGAGTTGCGGTCGCGCGAGCTGTCGAACTTCGTGCCGTCCAGCAATGTACCAGTATAGTGGGCTGACAGAACCATACAACTTTCAAGTCAGAATCATCCCTGCAACGCCATCCATTGAGTCTACGCACCGCGAATTTCATCTCCAGCGGGCGGGAACTCGCCCGAGCCCTCAACGTACGTCTCCTTGAGCACGCCGCCATCTCCCGACAGATCCACAGGCTCCTTCGTAACGTCGGTCATCTTGTGTTCTCTAATCTGCTACTACTCAATGACAAATGGGTGAGGGAGACTGCCTAAGCTAGCGACGACTTGTTGCTCACCTGACTTCTTGGTGTCTAATTACTGAGTGGTGGGTTTTGCGAAGATCCGCAAGTGAAATCGGTTTAGAAAGGGTTTCACAACTGATTGGCTCGAATGTTCTCGAAAATCACCGTCCTCTTCAAATGGACGGCAAGGTCAAACATATTTCTTGAATGGTCCATATTTCTGATTTGTCATTGACAGCTCATCGTAGTAGATTGTTTTTGGCTGCAGCTGCAGTGAGCGCCATCTCGCACTCCTCATGGATGCGGGCGATCTGCGCGCGATAAAAGGCTCGCTCCTTGTCATGTCGGCGCTGCATGCGTTCTCGCCCCAGTGACGCAAGCTCCAGCCGCATTGCCACCTCTCGGCCTATCTCACGAGCCAACTCCTCCACGACCAGTGTTTGTATGTGTCGTGCATAACCGTGCTTGGTCTTTTCCAGCAGTTCAGTCGTCAGACTTAGATGATCGACTTCAGATAGCCCGTGACGCTGTAGTTCCTGTCGAATGCCAGCAAGAGATTCGCGAAAACGCTTCTCCGTTTTCTGTTGGATCATCAAGGATGTCAGTTGAAAGCACTTCACGGATTGAGTTCTACACATGACATACCTCCACTTTGACGACCTGCTGTCGTTCCCAGTCAACATAGTCGCCAAGCACTCTTTGTGACTGCGTCTCGCGGTGAACAGCACGAGTCGGTGTTGATTGTTGGATCTCTGATGTTGGTACCAAGGCGGCTTTACAAGATTCCGTCTCAATTCGTGATGGGACAAATAACTCGAGCTTCTCGCCCGTCTCGGCATCAAATACGTCATTCATCTTGATGCGATTGCGGTGTGGAGCTGTCATCTCCGTATTTTTAACGAGGTATTTATGCTCGTAGCAACTTCCTATGAAGCTGCAACCGACATGTTCAGTCAGCTCTACTGGTTGTGCTCACCATCAAGTTAATCGGTTCGAAGCATCATGAAACCTGACGAGAAGGAGGCCGAAAACATTCGCGTGGCCGTGCGATGTCGGCCCATGAACGAGCGTGAAAATCGGGAGCAATCGGTCTCATGTTTTACGTGTGGGTCTGACGGCTCGGCCGTACTCACGAATATGGACAACCCAACCGAGAAGCACGAATTCGGCTTTGATTTTGTTTACGGATGCGACTCGAAACAAGAGTCAGTGTTCCAAGACATTGGCTTGCCCCTGTTGGATCGGGCTTTTGCAGGCTACAACGGCACAATCTTTGCCTACGGTCAAACAGGTAGTGGCAAGTCTTTCAGCATGACCGGTGTGACTGGAGGACCAGAGGCTATGGAGGGTCTCATTCCTCGAGTCAACCGCGCCATCTTTGAGCGTGTCGCCAAAGAACGCATCGAAAACCCCAGCAAGCGCTTTCTTGTGGAGTGTTCATTCTTTGAGATTTATAACGAAATCATCTACGACTTGCTAGATTCCAGTGGAAATGGCAAGAAAAACAAAGGTGGTTTGGAGATCAAAGAGCACTCTGTGTTGGGAATTTATGTTAAGGATCTTCAAGAACGTGTCGTGGAAACACGAGAAGAGATTGTGGAGCTCATGGCTCTGGGTGCACAATCTCGAACGGTGGGTTATACTCAAATGAATGCGGAAAGCTCGCGTTCACACTCAATTTTCACGATCAAAATTCATCAAAAGGATGCCGACGATGAGACCAAGAGCGTCTTTGCTAAGATTAATCTCGTCGATCTTGCTGGTTCAGAACGTGCGGCATCTACTGGGGCTCAGGGTGATCGGCTTCGAGAAGGAGCCAACATTAACAAATCTCTTAGTGCCTTAGGAAACGTTATTAATGCCCTCGTCGAAGCTTCTCGTGCTGGAAAAAAGGTGTTCATTCCATATCGCAACTCGAAATTGACGCGTGTGTTACAGGAGTCACTTGGTGGCAATAGTCTCTGCTCCATGCTTGCAACATTGTCACCTGCTAGCATCAATTTTGCCGAGACGTTGAGCACCCTCAAGTACGCTAGTCGGGCAAAGAGTATCAAGGTGAACGCCAAGAAAAACGAGGCATCGTCGCAAATTACACAACTTAATGAAGAGATTGCAGCGCTCAAGCAAAAGCTTCAAGAGCAAATGGAGGCTACGCTTGGCCTCGACCCCAAGGAGAAGGATGAAATCGTGAAGAAATATGAGAAACAGATTCAAGAGATGGATCGTGTGAGGCTACAGACGTGGGAGGATAAGGCGAAGCTCTCGAAACAACATGAAATGGAGCGTAAAAAGCTCGCTAGAGAGCGAGCACTGGCAGATCAACGTATCCGTGAAGAACGTACTAAGAAGTGGCGATTGCTAGAGGAAAAGGGTGATTTAGAGCTTATGATGCGTGCACTTCGTGATTTGGATAGCAATAATGCAGCCGCAAGTGATGTTGTAGCAGCTCCAGTAGCAGTTCAATGGCTCGAGACTGCCCAGAAAGTGAAGACAATGGAGGGTGAAGCCAAAGACTTGCGTACGCTCATTCAGGTATTCCGAGACTCACTCCAGAAAGACGTGGAACTCTGGGCACGGCGCTGTGGTATTTCCAAAGACACCAACAATCCATCCAAGTCTACGAAGAACCTCTTGCGTCGTGAAGACTCGGCGGCTGCATCAGCAGCTCACATGACTGCAAGTCAAATGGGTAGCAAGCTGCAAAATATTAGCGATGAAAGTGAAAAGCTGCTATCGTTAGAGGGGCAGCTCGTAAGTGATCGCAGCGCGCTGATCAACACAATGACCCGAGAGTTACTGCGTTTAAAGACACGTCATGCTCAACTTAAAGCTGAGCAAGTTGCTGCAACGGCCACTGCAGCCGCAAAGTCAACCCCTAATGTAGCGCAGGCAGCAAAAGCAGCAAAAGAAGAGGAACAACTTCTTGAAGAGCGTGAGCGTGGTCTCACCATTACACTGGCCTTAGTACGCACCCAGCGATCGGCACTCGTCCAGTCCATCAACAGTGATCGCCAGCGAATATTCGAGTTTGCCTCAGTAACAAAGAACTTTGTGAGCTTCGCAGACCAACAGATTATTCTATCGCAAGGTCTTGCTACTAAAACTCCGGAGGATACTCAGCAGCTTGCTCGCTGGGAAGATGCTAAAGCCAAGCTCTTGGCTGTGTCAAAGGAATGGGAAGATACCTGGAATGCAAAGTCCTCGGCTAAGGATGTCAATTCTGCTGAATACGTAGGAGACGGTGAAGTGGCTGCCCTTGGTCTGGAATCGCGATTGCTACCTGATGAGTGTTTTTCAGCCTCCTCAAAACCACAAGAAGCCAAGTTTGCCCGATTGAATGGAGCTCAGTGTTGGGTTCCTGATGCTCAAGATTCTACACCATCGCTGGTGATTGATTTCGAACTTCCTCGCATTTTTGACTCGGTATGTGTACGTGGTGGTAAAATCCAACTGAGTGTTGGTTCATCAGCAGAATCGCAGTTAGCGACACCAACGAATAATGCTGCCCCAGCTCCAGCTCCTGCGTCAACATTTGTTTTGGCGAGCACCACTGATCTTCAGGCGGCGAGAGCTCGATACAGCCTGGGTCAAGTGACTGGTTCAAACGAATTAACGTACGAATTGCTGTCTCATGTCATGTCGTGGCAAGATCTGCTGAAGACAGACGTCATACCCACGAAATTATTTGCGCGACCTCCAGTGCGATTCTTGCATGATGTAGTATCTGCAGTCATGAGGAATACTGGTTTTGCTATTGATGCAGTCTCGGTAGCACAACGCGACTACGCACAACTTGCTACCAAGTCAGAGCGAGCAGAATATTTGTCAGCAGTTCTGGACTACATTCAGGCTTGGTATCAACGTCAGCAGCAGAATGTTGAGAATTCTCCACGTGTGATCATCGCAGCTACGACTTCCAACATTCTAGCAGGCAAAGAACCGACAGACACTGTTCAGTTCTTGGGATTCTTTGCGTTAGCTGCAATGGATCATGCTGTACAAAACCCATCGTTACATACAGCAGTTCAAGAGCAAGCCCCTGTTGATTCTACACTGGTAGGCGAGGCTGGTACAAGACCTGAAGCTAATTCAGATACTCCTGACGAAGGTTGGGTTACTCGTCTTCGTGTCGGTACCAGCTTCACTGGTAATGCTGGTGACTGGCGCGTTTTTGGAGAATTTGATGCCAATACTGATGCTACAGGCACAGTCTCCATCGATTTTGCCGCCGGTGAGGTCAAATCAGACGAAAGCAGAGCAGGTCGCTTCCTGCAACTAACTTGTATCAAATGGCAGCATCGCGCAGCGCTGCAGTGTGAAGTTTTTGGTCGCGAGGCACATGAAAGCAGTTCGCTGGCACAGAATATTCAGGCGTTAGCTTCTAAGGCGCGCGCACTGCTTGGCCACCTTTGTCATACTGCTCTATTGGTTGTAGAGGAAGCTCGTGCCGTGTATGACCGTGCTAAAGTCGCGGAGAGTGAGAAACATGCACAGCTAGCAAGTTACGGAGAGGAAGTAGCAAAGTTAAGAGCTGCAAGCGCAGTTTGGGAAAAAAAGGAACGTGAGATGCAAGAGCAGCACGCCCACCTCACTGCTCAGATAGAGACTGCAAGCCAACGTGCAGATCGAGAAAAAGCTCGTGGAGATACATTTCAAAGCGAGCTAACGCAGGCATCTAACCAAGTAGAGGAATTCAAACGGCGTGGTGATACCTTGCAAACACAGCTAAATGAAAAGGAGCATCAGATACAAACACTATCAATGCAGGCTGGTGAGCAGAAGCGTACTAATGAGGCACTTCAACAGACCAAACAACAACTAGAGGAACTCGCAACCAATTTGCGATCACAGTTGACGGACAATAAGCAAGAGAAAGATGCCAATCAGCAAGAAGGACAGTCGCGAATTGCAGAACTCAATGGAGAGTTAATGTCTGCACGAGTGCAGTTGGATGAACAGCGGCGCGCATTAGAGGCAGCTGAACTACACTCTAAAGAACAAGAAGCATTTGGACAGCAGCAGCATAATCTGTTACAGGAAGCTCGTGCTGCACTCATGAAGAAGGAAGCTGAAGCAGATACAAAACTCAAAGCACGAGTAGCAGAGAGTGAGGCAACGATTAGAGCACTTCACGATGAACGTGATAATGTGAAACAGGAACTTGAGCGTGCGCTTGCGGCTGAAAATCTACTTAAACTGGCGGCAGGCAAATTAGAGGCACAATGTGCGGCTGCTGGAACTGAGTTAGATAGTTGGAGGCGACGAGCGGAGGCAGCAGAGGCTGAAGTCCAGGCCCAGGTCCAGGTAATTAGTTCGACAGGCCCTGAAGGCAGTGATAGAAGTGAAAACACTGAGCCGGAAACAACCACACGGGAGAACGAAAGGCTTTTGCTGGAGGCCCAAACGAAACAACTTCGTAGATTGGCTGAACTCGAAAAGATGGAGGCGAAGGTGCAAAGTCTAGAACAGGATCTAGCTGCGAGTGAAGAGAAGGCGCAACAAGCAGAGCAACAATTACTCGAATCAGCTAAGCGCGTGAAAGAACTCGAAGAGACCGAAGAAGAATTGCAACTACAGCTGCAGGTGGTCACGGACGAGCGTGATTCTGCTCGGCAGAAGGAAGAGCAGCTTTTTGCTGAGACGAACGAGAAAGATCAGGAAATCGAGCGTATTCGTGACGGCTATGGTAAGAACTACTGTAGAGGTTCACTACAATTGGAGATGTTGCTAACAATTGTACTCTTGTGTTAGTGTGGGTGACGGACCGCATGAATTCTAAAGAGGACGAGTTAAGTGAGCTACAGGAGCAATTGGAACGCTACCAATCCCTATTAGAAATGACAGGCGTCAAAGGAAATGTTGACACCTCAGCTCGCTCAAAGCCCAGAGAAGACAAATTGGGTGCTGAAATCGCCAGACTCTACGTGTTAGCTGTCGGTGCGTACAATAGTTGGCTTGCAATTTATCCGGGGGTAATTGCTAACAGTTTTTGATATTGTAGGTACAAAGGATGGGGTGGTAGGAAGTGATGCAATGATCGCGAAACTCGCGGAATGGATTGAAGAGATGAAAATACCTACTTCACTAACCGAAGCACAACCAAAACACCGGCCCCCACCTCAGCAATCGCCTATGACTGTCAAAGATCCTGATGTCAAGCTAGCATCTACAAATGCTACAGCACCTACAAATGCAGAAGCAGCACCAAAAGTTAACGGTGAAGAGGAAACAGAATATGACGATGATTTCGACGACGCCGATGACAAGGATGAGGCCTATAAATCCCGACGAAAATAAGCCGTCACAAACAACATCAAACTAACGATAGACAGGTGCATTCTTCAGAGCACCTGTGTTGAAAATGACTAACTAGTAAAGTGTCCGTAAATTCGTTGCTCAAAATATTCCCCTGCTTCGTGTCCTTATCCGACAGAGCTCAAATAAACGCCGCCCTTGAGAAGCAATCACGATGACAACTATCACTACACAACTGCCAAAGCTTTGACGATGCTACCACTTCAGCTAGTACTGCACCCGGAGCGAGCTGGAAGTGCTTGGCCCAGTCCTCGACAACGCAATGTTATTAAGCGTCGAAACTCAGGTTTCTCATCCACTCGTCGTACGTCAAACTCTCGCTGCAGAACACCGCTGCTATTGTGCTCCGTGCAACAATTACACAGGTCACCGCCGACACCCAAAACATTACGTCGTAATCGATCTCGACGCCTTGCAGCTCACCAAAGCTGGTGGATGACTATGAATGGCTTCAGCTTATCAAACTTACTGCACTATTGCTCAACTGCGGTCGAGGCTGCCATCTCTACGACGGTGACCATCATTCGAAGTGCGTGTGAAACTGCGTCAGCGATGCTGCAGAATTGGTGGAGTGGACATCGAGAAGTTGACACTACCACATTGGAGGTTGTCGAGCGTCAGCCCAATGAAACGCGGGCCATCAATGACATCTTGGAGGAAAACAGTCGTCTCAAACGTATGCTCGAGTTCGCGATGACCTCGCATATTATCATGAACGAAGCCACTAGTATGCTTGAGGATGGAGCTAATCTCTGGATAAAACGAGCTGAAGACGTTGTGGATACCAAAGTTCACGACGCGGAACAAGAGCGGGATACATTCGCCCTTCAATTTGAAGAGCTTCAAACGCAGCTTGGTGATAAGGATCAAGAGATCGAGCGACTGCGCGATGGATTTGGTACGGACCCTACTAGTAGTTTTTTGCTAGCCGAGTTGTATTAAAAATGATGTTCTTTGTCTTTGTTGTAGTGTGGGCAACAGAGAACCTGAATACCAAAGAAGACGAGATCTGTGAGCTCCACGAGCAATTGGCGCACTATGAAGCAATACTGAAAGCAGCCAAAGTTGTATAAACGCACCATTCATCAAAGGACCTGGGGGACACTTTCCACCTCCACGAAAGACGTCAATGTCACCTATCCGAGTACTAATGCTGGAGAATCACCAGCTATCGCCTAGCAACCCGAGGGCACTAAACGACACTAAAACTTACGGTCTTTGTCGACAGAATGCCGGATGTCTGTCTTCCCTCAAGAAATGAGGTAGTGTCAGGAGCAGTATGTTCTTGGACGCATTATTGTCACGATTCACAGTCATATCAAAACAACCAGTGTCGACAATGGAGGAGTACACTGTAAATCTTGATGCTTGCACATTTTACATAACTAATCCCTGGTATTATGGCAAATCATTCTTCCCACCCGAGCTGGTTAGCAGCGACACTATCGCCGTCGCCATCAATTTCTTGGCAATTGTAGATAGCGTACAGCAGTTTCTCACGTAGCACGGATTCACTCGAGTAGGCAGGAATTTCGATGGAGAAAAAGCAAGTATGAGCTACCGGCATGTAGGCGTCAACACTGCGACCTGCACGCTGTTGGTTGAACGATTGCAGCTTGAAGCGTTGAGGGAATTCGTCAGCACTAGCAGGGAGGCGTGAACGGCCCCAAACGAAGCGCAAGAAAGCACTCCGCTCCTCATGTGAAAAGTCTCGCAGTGCCCGCCAAAACCAAATGATGTGATCGTCTGTTGGAGAGCAGCTGGAGTATTCCGTGCATTTTTCGAGCAGGTCCACATTAACTTCAGGTGATCCACAAACCATGAGCTCTAGTTCGACACCTGAGAAGCACGCAAGTAGTTTGACAGGCACAACCTTGGCGAGTCCACGGAAGATTGCCTGTGCTTGATCATCGGTTTCATGCAATCGAGCTTGCTCGACGAGATCAGCGTATTCACAGCGCGAAGAGAACGTTACAGGCAAATGCGCTCCTCCAGGCTTAAGCTCGATGACACGATTATCCACTCCTAATGTTGTGAAAGTCTCCATGACGATATCCTCGAACATCTCCTCCGTAACACCATAGCGGTCAATGCTTCGCATCTTGGACATGGAGTTGACAAGCATTGAGTCAACAGCAGCCAAATCGTCTAGTCCTAGACGTTCACCAGCGAGTTTTTTCCAGATGAGGGGAGCCATGGTAAGGGCAAGATATTGTTTGCTGCGAATAGATGCCCCCATGAGTTTGCCAAGGAACTCAAGCATTTGGAGTGTAGTCGTAGACTGTGCGCCGGGACTCAGTAACCACTTTTCGCGCCCAACACCAACGTTGTGTTGGGAGTTGGGAGTCGGCAACATTAACGGTAGCTGAGAACTTTGCAGCTCTTCGCAGTATTGAGCAAAAGTCTCGCGGTAAGGACCACCAGCATCCTGCGCATTTTCGCCGAGAAAAGTCACATGGTACAATGCATCTTCGCGACGAAAGTGCGTGCCGTCCAAAGCTTGAAGTTGTCGGAACGCTTGTGCGAACAATGTGTGCCGTCCTTCTACATCGGTTTTTCCAGTAGCACGGAACCGCATAGCCTTTGGACGGTTTAGCGTTAATTCAAATGACACTCCACTTTCGTTTGTACGTCCTAGCGCATTGTCCCAGACTGTGCGTTTTACGGCACTTAAAATTCGGTGCCGGTGTTCCATAACAAGATCACTCAACATAACTTTTTTCTCAGGGGCATTGATGTCGAGTGTATTCACGCTTGGAGCACGAAAGGCGATAAAAGGCAAAATGCGATAGATAGCAGTGTTAAACTCTTGCAACACTTTGAATCGTTTGGACAGATGACCATGCGTATCAATTAAAGATGAAGTTGATGTCACCGTGTCTGTTGCTCGAGATGATTCGGAAGATTTCGAATCAGTCTTCTCCAACTTCGTCGTAGCACCTACCGAAGTCACAATTTCCAATAATGCCGGCCAACGGACCAGCTCATTCTCCTGTGGTGCAATGTCACTCCAGGGACAATGTAGCAACTGAGTCACATTGAAATCCTTGCGTTGTCCTTTTTTGTTGATGTACTTGATTAACTGTTGATCATGCCGCAGTAATAAGTTGCGAGGGCTATCACCAAAACGCACCGATGGTGACTGGAAACGCCGGCGACCAACTGTGTTCATCGAAAAATGTGGTATTACATAGAACTTGTACCCCCACAACGACTCAGGCTTGCCTGCTACGTCAGAGTTTGGTACAAACGAAAAAAATGGTGACGCTGTGATGCCATCACCAGCCCGTCTGCGTGCGACTGCTGGCGGAGAACAATTCTCATTCCACCATGCATTTTCCCCATCAATTGGATGAACCTGAGCAAACGTTGATGTGTTGCTTCCAGTAGCCGAAGAAACAAGAGCTCCTTGCTGATTGTTTCCGCTTGAATCGTCGATGCAGTTGCCCACACCTTCATTCAATTTCCACCACCCGACGAGACGAGGTGTGATTTCTTGAACTTTATGACGGTAGACAACACGATCCCAGCGTTGTTCGTCGTAATCATAAACCTCAAAATATGCATCCTCCTCTGTACACTCTGCGGCCTGAAGGAAAGACAAAGCCTCGCCATCACCAAGATTAGGCTCATACTTAAATGGCCGCTGGCCGAAATTCCATGCTAGACCTTGGGCGCCCTGAGGACCCAAGCTTGCTGACGGATAAAATCTTTTTTCCACGTCCGTGGAACCTTCAGAGAGTGTATCTCTGGTAGCAACTATCTCTGATGAATTATTGGCAGTGATTATGTCACTGACCAAGGTGTCAAACTCTTGTACCTTACTGTTGCCCAACAGAGAAACCTCGTCAGTGTTTTGATTGCAGTTCCTATGGTCTTCAGACAAAGTATAGGTCGCCACCATCGTGCCATTAACATACCACGTTAGCGTTCCGCATGCTATGTTAATAGCACAGCCGATCACATCTCCGTGTCGACAGAATATATCATTTCCGAAGGAGTTACCTCCGGAATGTCGACGTGGACTGCTACACCCAATAGGCTCAGCCCTGGTAAACGGTGCAAGATCTTTTGTTATAGCCGAAAAGTGTGCCACCTTCCTCCCCAAATCAATACCAAATGAATTGCGCTCTTCTCCGATCATAGTTGACCTACTACGCATATCCACGCCTTCTAAAATCCACCCGACACATAGTTTGCCACTAGATAACGCATGCGCCTCGTAATACACCATGTTGCTTGATATCCGTTCGCTATTTACCGAAATTGAGGATTTTACACTGCAATTCAGTCGAACGGTTGCAATATCTTTGCTCGTCCGATTCGTGGTGACCCATTTACGCATGTGCTGAGGGACTGTAATGGGACGCAACGATGGCCGTGGTGATCGTGGTGAAGAGAGAACTGTCATTGACGGCGATAATGGTTTTCTATTCGCGAATGTTGGGGTTCCCGGACGGCTGCTGCTCTTGGCCACCACATCCACACTGTCCAACCCACGAAAGTGGCTGCGGAGCTGTTCTACGCGAAGCGCTACATCCCACAATCGAATATCGTAGAGGTGACCACGAAATGCTAAGCATGGTGCGTGAACGTTGGTAGCATCATTTGGCATTGTGAAACTAGCCCATGAATTTCCGAAGACTAGCTTAGAATTTGAACCCAGCACCAATCTGTCATGTTCTGAGCAACAAACCGAGTAAATCACATCGCCATTCCTAACAACAGACACTTTCGATCCAGAAAACACCAGCGCCAAATGAATCCATTGGCCGAACGAAACATTGCCATCACTGTCAGTATTTTCACGACACTGATGATGTTCAATTAATGCACCACTCGCATCTACAGCCTGAAGGACTAATCCGCATCTGCCAAGTTGGTTACCAAGCAAAACAATGCGACCTTGCGAGCCAGTAATTCGAAGAATCTCTACATATGCACCACCCTCCGTCTTATCAAAAATATCCTTGGAAATGTACATCCAGAATTCAACAGAACAATCGTTCTTCGACAACAAGCACTCAGTCTCTTCAACGAGTTTCAGTTCCAATCTCAATGAGCCATCCAGCTCTAAGCTACCAGCGAATTCATAGGTAGTACTCAGATCGAACTTTGTAGTCGGTGGCGGCGTGCTTGTTACGTATTCATACACAATGCTACTCCCTCTAAAGATCAACGGTGCGTTATGGTACTTTGTATTCTCCAGATTTTGCACATCGTAGCGACCGTTGACGCCATAACGATACACATTTTCAAACCCATTTTCTTGCCATCGCACTCGTAATCCTTTACCTCCATGGGACCCCCAAGCAGTAATCTCTTGGACAATACCGACACTTCCAGGGCCTCCGTCTTCTTCACTGTATTCCCAGTCCAGCGATCGTACCACCAAGTCACCGACGGATAATGAGTGACTTGGTTGTTGTACAGCTTCGGTCGCAAACATATGCGGGTTGTCTTTTTCATCTTGCTCACCATTGATGTCTGAAAGAACTACAGGTGGGGTACCAGCATCTCCGGTTGATACATCAGATTGATTTTCACCAAAGAATCGGAGCTCGTCGCCTTTTTGAAGTTTGGTCCTCTTGTCAAATCGGATTTCTAACGCTACCGCACCGTTAACAGTGATGTGCTCACGCACGGGCTTGGAAGGTGTTGAAGGTATCAAAGGATGTCGACTCTCTCTTGGAATGATTGCTGACGACAAATTATCACGGAAGTCCAGCATCATGCCAACTGCATCGACAAACTTGCTGTACCAGTTTGGTACTACAGATTGAGGGATTAGTGCCACAGGAGAACAACTTAATGCGCTATACTCGATGCGGTTTTCAGGGCTGGAATGAGAAACCACTAATCGAATGTCACTTTCTGGGCACAGTGATGGTTGAAGTGTGTCCCACGGAACCAACGCATTCGAGTTGGCTGGTCCTGCTACAAGTGCCGCCACTACACTATTTTTTCGGATGACTAGTGTTTGCTGTAGCAGATCAATAAGAATAGTCACTGTATCTCCCTCCCGAATTTGACGTCTGCATCCAGCAATCTCTATGAGGTTGTATTCATTGCACGTACTTGATTGAGTACCACACAAAAGTTTCCCGGTGCTTTCCCATTGTATAGAAAACGATGCCGACGTTAGAGACGTCCCAGATACCCCATCCATCAGCCCAATAGTCACTGCAGATGCAAGGTTGTTGAAAACTAACTGGAACTGATAACATCCTGAAGTTGACAATCTTGAGTCGCTCACAAAACGGGTAACACCATCTGCACCAGGTTGATATGGCAAGGAAACGATGGACCCATAATCAGATTTAGTTACTTCCCCAAAGCAGTGACTATCAATCGACAGATCAACAGCAATAGCACACTGCACTAACATTTGAAGATACGGAGATTTCAATTCCACACGGTCCTCAGCCTGATGTTTTGCGCGCATTTTCACGTTTATCAAGTCTCGCACTTGTTCGATAAGGATTGCTGGTATTGTGTGAAAAATTGAACTCTGAGCCATGTTACTGAGGATTTGAAGTGCGTTTGTTTTGATGCATTGGGGCGATCCGTCCACACTTAACATCAGCGTTTGCAGTGTTTCAGCCGAGTATAGCATTTTATGGACCATCGGACTTGCGTTAAAGTAGGTGTCAGAAATTGAACTCAGCGCTTCCATGATCCAACTAGCCATCGACAGCAATCTGACAATCATAATGGGAGTGTTTGGGCTCTTACTTTCGGTGCGTGGTAGCCTTTCCTCCTCCTTGAATATCCCGATCGCGTACAATTTGAATCCCCAGTCATTGTTGCTGGAGTCCGAGTGAAAATAAACTTCGAACGAGTCATCGTCAATATACAACGGAGGGCGATCACCACTTCCTGGCCAATTTTCACTATCCCCTCGTCCGCCAATTTGATCAGGACCAATAGTCTCTGTTCGGTTTGAGCCGGCTTTGTAAAGTCTCACCCAGTCACACCCAGATTCACTTTTGCATCTGCGATCAAAGATAACTTTGATTTTTGTGGCTCCAGGAATCGAAATTTCCCAGTACTGATCTACGTTATCCTGATACGGGTGCATACTCTCCAATATTCGCACGACTCCACGACCCTTGGGTAGTAACTGAGGACCATTTTTGAGAATTCTACGACATTGAACGAGAACTGCGCAAAGAATCGAGTCATCAACACCACTTAGCACCATGTGCTGTATACGATTTCGTAGCGCAATTAGGACACCAGATTGATTGTCATAACCTGCATCAGGATCTGCACCTAAGAAAAAATGTGACAGGAGCAAAAGGATATCTTCGGCAGTACCGAACGAGCTTAGTAGAATCGGAGCTCGTTTTGGGTCACACGAAAGGAATGTGAGAATTGCATCACGCGCTGCTTTCGTTGCCATTGCTCGGTGTGAATCACAGGCCAAACCCTGAAGTCGGTCGGTTTGTCCTTTAAATTCATCATACGCGAATGGTGAGCATAAACTGGTAAGAGTTTTTTCCTCGTCGTTACTCTCATCCATTTCCAACACAGAATGCCTACTTTCAAAGGTAAGGTCGTCCACCCCAAGTGTCAACAAATCTTCTCCATTAGCGCATGCTACCGCGGGTCTTGCATGCACACTCTCACCTGTGCGCTGCCATACCCAACCACAGTTATTATCACCAATTTGGTCTGCATTGGCTGAAGTAACTCTTAGCCATCCGTCCAACTCAGTTTCAGCGAGAAATTCCGTTCCAGTTTTCAGCAAAGCCAGAACATTAGAATCGCGATTCTTATCCTCATAAATCCGAATTCCATCATCATCAATTACACGCAAGCGTTGTACTTTTCTCGATGATGTACTACCCCACTCAGTAAATTTTATATCTTCTTTCGAGCAACACGTTGAGAGTAACTGGCGAATTGGATCTGAGCTTCGTTTTTCGTTGCCTACGTCACCGTTTTCAGCGAACTCTTCAAACTCGCTTTTGAGCGGAATCCGTTGGTGGTTTGTCTTCTCGTATAGCGTCTCAAACAAACGGTAAGATCGGGCATCAAGTTGCTTCAAGCTTTTGTCGAGGGGAAACTCGGGCAGAAACTCCGCTGTGACATTAAATTTCCACCCCCAGTCGACATTCGAGCCATCTGTGGTCCACAATAGCGTGAAGGAGTCCGCAGGAATCACAAGCGGTGGACGGTCTTCAACACCTGGCCAGTTGGCGTCACTTCCTACTCCGCAGTACTGATATGCACCCCACCGGTCTGTTAGTGACTTGTCTTTAAAGAAACAAAGGTAATCACATCCTTGCTCCGTTCGGGACTGCGGGTCAAATGTTATCGTCAACGTCGATGCGCCACTGAAAGTCACTTTCATGTATTCCATTACTGAGTTTGCGTATGGGTGCTTTGACTCAAATATTTGAGACTTTGGTGACGATTGTATCGGACGTCCATCACAGAGTGCATTGGCAATCTTCGTCAATGAAGGTATCAGGGTCGAGAAGGAAGGAACTATGTCCGCAGATTTTTGTGCTTGGAGAATTTGCCCAAGCGATTTTACACACCTCGCACGAATATCGTTAATTGCACTTGTCATAATTGTTGGTGGTATTTCAGGTGGATAAATCAGAGCCTCTTCAAAGGCATGTGCTGTAAGCTTAAAACCCCACTCCGAAATACCGTTAGACGAATTCTCAGTATAAAAGTGTACATCAACACTCCCTGCTGGAATACAAAGAGGGGGTGTTGCTCCTACACCCGGAAAAGACTCCCCATAGTATTTTTCTTCGCCCCAATACTTTCTGTCACTTCCATCACCTTCTTTAATATCTCCATTCCGTTTTTTAAACTGTATATAGTCATTCGGGCCAGCTGTACACGACATTTTGTCAAATCGAACTACTATTTCGCTGGCACCACGGAAATTGAGCGAGTACGTTACGTCTTCACCTGCGGCATATGGATGCTCACTTTCAAGCACCTCAACGTTTTCCTTTTTTGTAAATTTGGGCTTGTAAGGTTCTTCAGACATGGTCGTATCAGCGCGTAGGTCGAGCAACCCCTGGTATAAATCTTTTAACTCTGAAGCAAAGGGTGTTATTTGTTTGAGAAAGACGTGAGTTCAGCTTTCTCGATGTCATCCAAATGAGCAACATCGGTCAACGGTACGTCTACTGTGCTTGATTGGTCGCAATCGAATATGACACGGGCGATCTGAGCTCCATTCTTCATGCGGAATTGCACCAGAAATCCAGTCTCAACCATTTCTTTGCCGTCAACGTTCACACAACAGCTTACCCTACCTCCGATGTAAGCGCTCCCATAATTTCCACCAAGCAATACGAGTGATGCTAGCAACTGCCCCACGTCACGTTCCGATACTATACTGTGATGCACTTGGTCGGATTGCAACCCAGCTATGACTAATGCAAACAGTTGATCGCTCCAGCAAGAATATCCTGCCACGCCGCGAAGTAAAGATATGTAGGCTGCCACTAAACTCGCTTCTCCCTGCGCTGATGTTCGCAACTCTAGAATATCCCCATCTGTATCACCTTCATCATTTCCATCTATGATATTGTTGTCATCTGCGTATGGGCGCCACACATTTAAAGCACGACCAAGACGCTTGAAGACAAATGGCAGGAATCCATTTGTTTCGAGTGGAAGAGCATTTGCAAGCTGATTATCCATAACGTCTGGACTCAATATTCCAGATAGATCCTTTAGCACTTTAATGGCTCCAATTCGTATTTCTACCGGTACACGCTCATCAAACGACAGAAACAAAATGTTTCGGATGTTTTCTGGAGTGCCGATAAGGCTCCGCCCAAATGAAGTCTCAGCGCATGTCCGAATCAGTCCTAGTATATGCAAAGTACGTTCGGCAGGAACACAGTTCGATACAATCTCTGTCGAGGGAAAGCTGGTCTGGATCTCGATTGTTAGATCACTTTCCGAAATAGGATAGTTCAACACCTTTGGCTGATATATCCAACATTTTGCCGCAGGCTCGTCTAGGACGCGTCCGGGTGCCTCCCCGAAGTAGAACGGATACGGATTTAAGTGTGATACTGAGCTCAGAGGTTCTTCCTCAGATGTAGCAAATTCTGGTGATGCAAGAATTCGAAAGCCCCAACTATTGGAACTGCCTTCGTTGTGAAAGTATACCAAAAATCGATCTGACGGAATCTCGAGAACGTTCATATCAATGTTGGATTCGTCGGCCTGCTGTTGAAGACTGCGAGCACGGTTGCTTTGAGCACCGGGGAAATTACGCTCCGGGTCGCTGTATTTGCCAGTATATTTGTCTTCACCCCAATATTCCACACACTTCGCATCCTTGTAAAATCGAACAAACCCGGTAGAGCCATCAATATCACACAGAGGATCAAACGTTAAGCGAATTTTGACAGCTCCTGGAATATGGATTGGACAGTATTCATCAATAGAGTCTTCAAGAGGATGAGCTGATTCAATGATAGCAGACTCGGCTGGATTCACGTTTGCATTCATCACTAAGAAAGACTCAAGAAGATGTTGCGATACCATCGATCCGTTGACGTAAACTCGTAATATATCTTCATCCTGTACGATAGCTACATGTGACCATTGATCAGCATCCATCTCATAATCTGTGTCAAACACACTTTCTTTGTCGGATCCACAAGCAATTTTGTAGACGAGCATCCGTTTATCCGTTAGGAAGAGACCAAAGTGACTCCATGGCTTGGCTGCCGCAGTATCTTTGATCATATTCTTGTTTCCTTTGAAGAAGATTGTGCCACCGACACCTTCATCTACTAAAACCACGTCAAAAATGTCATACTTTGGGTTAAATTCGCATTGTGAGGTCAGGTTTGAGGTGTGCCATCTAACATTAACTCTTGTCGGAGTAGGAATACCAACAACAGTTCCAATTTCCATCTCGCAGTTCTCAATTTCGTCAGCACCGCTCCAGTTTGGACCCCTGCGCACTTCATCGCCCAATTTAAGAGCATACAATGGCCCCTTGCTTGGGCTGTAAACCCAGAGCATAATAGAATGATTCCAAGTAACGGCATTTCGTTGGAGGCATGGCGCTGTTAAACCAGGTGAATTTTCTGGAAGATACTGTGGCGACGACTTACCTAAATCGCTGCTATTGCTTGAATTCAGCGAGGTTTTAACTGCAGAAACAATGCCCTCGAGCTGATGTCCAACTGCTGAGAATAATTGACGTTGAAATACCGAAACATCATGCACGTCACTAGTACTGTGTTCATCTTCATCGTTATCACCGTCTGAATTGTTTTTCGGTTCTACTCGTCCAGCAATGAACCGAGTCAGGAGAACACCCAAAAGTGACTGTGCCGTATTTCTCGTCGGGATTGAATCTGAAGAGAGTAGACGCAAAATATGCGGCAAAATTCGACTTTCCTGTAGCAAGTACGAGTCCTCTAAGTCATAGTCCATCGCGCAGCATTTTAATACGCCAGTGATCAATCCAGCATTTGTTCCATCATCCGTAGTTGAGGCGAGTAGCTTTGCGAAAATTGCCAAGCAATTACCAAATGCTTCCGCCATTCGTTGTCGCAATGATTCGTTGCATCCGGACAGTAACGTATCAAAATGCAGTCGAGGGAAAGAGTCCAAAGTTGGTGTTGGACTTATCGAACTTGTGGTAGATATATTTGTAGGGGAGCTAGTCAAAGTAAAACATTTCAGTGTCGATGTGAACGACTCGAGTAAAATTCCTCTTAACCGCAAACTTGAACAATCATGCAGGGATTGAATAAAAATCTCCATACCCAATGTACGACACGCCACCCTGCGATCCCGGATTTCAATTATTTTTCGCACTTCGTCAACATCTACATCGCTTTGAATAAACTCCAAAACTTGCTCAGTGACCGATTTTACTTGACCATACTTAAGTCGCTCACTAGATGACCTTCGGTACTGAAACAAGCTTCTCAGCTCTGTTGCTGCTTGTAACTCATCCAAGAGGTTGTACCATTTATCAAGTTGAGTATCGGTGGAGCTTTGCTTCCCAATTGCATGACCGTATTTTGCCAATAACCCCCACCTACGCTTCGCACCCGTCACATACGCAAATGACACAGGCGTAATCTCCAACAGAAATCTCGCCCGTTTAATGACATTGTCGCACAAAATTGCAAGAGACTCCTCCGAGAGTCCCTTATACGCTGATGGCTGCCGCCGCAGTCGCCCCGAGCGCCGTCGGTTAGGCACCATTTGCCCATGGATGCCACCATCTGCAGCATCCCCGAGATGAAACCAGTCGCGCATCTTCTGTGCATTTTTCCAGCCACGAAGGAGTTGTTCAGATATGTCATCGCGCAAATTTTGTGTAAACGCATAAGCATCCATCCCCCACATATTGTGATGCAAAATTGCAGCTGCAACAGCTCGAACAGCACTATTCACAAATTGATTGGAGCAGAGCTCGTAATTTGGTCGAATGATGCGGATCGCGCAATAGCTAAGGCCGGTCCAGACACACCTGACCTCTGTTGAAGGGCATGAATGACCTTCTCAGCATCAGAAAATTCTGGTGGATCTACAAAGTCCTGCAGCAGCCGCAACACTTCCGCATTCTTGTTGTCTTCGGTGCAGATACCACTTCTTAGTAAATCGCTTTGCAAATATCGCTCGTTCTGGACCTCCATATCCTCAATCGGTGCAAATGCACTTCCATCAACAAGAAGCTTGATGCTTTCGTCCAGTAAGTGAACCACACTCTCTAGAAAGAATACGATCCAATGCTGTTGCATGCTCTTCTTTCTTTCAAGAACCTCAGCTGTAGCTGTGAACTTATACCCCCAATCAGTATTGGAGCCATCTGTGTGGAAGTAAACAAAACAGTGGTCACTTTCGATAATCAATGGAGGGTTGTCTCCGACACCTGGCCAATTTTGCTCGGAGTCACGTCCGGAGTAAAACTGGTTTCCGTAGTACTCTCCTTGGCTTTTGTCCTTGTAGAAGGTCAAATAGTCGTAGTTGACTTCTGTTCGGGATCTAGAGTCAAATGTGATCATCATCCGGGTAGCCCCAGGAACTTGGAGTTCGGTGAGTGAGTCCATGTTATTTTCATATTCGTGAGATGATTCCATGATTTCGGTTTTTACTGCCATTGACACGGTTTCCACAATGTGCTCTCTTTTTTTTGGATCAATCATTGATACTAGAATATCCAAGTTCCGCAGGAGTTTGAGCAGCTTGGATGAGTTACCCTTGATAAACTCAAATAAAGATACCCCCGAAGAACTATTGTTTGCCACAGACCCGTTAGCACGGCGACTGGATTCACTAGAACCAACACCGCTCTTTTGGGGAATTATCTCATCGTTTATTGACAGCATAGCTTCAACACTCTCACGATTACGCAAAAACATTACTCCAGAAGATAATACAACAGATGTCAAGATTCCGACAAATCCATCTTTGAGAACTCTTTCAAGTTCTGCCCATATATCTTGGCAATCACGCTGCGTTATTTGGTCTGCTAGATCACTGCAAATAACTGAACAGGCATCTCGTATGGCATCAAATACTTTAGCCGCAACATCAAACGCTCTACAGTTGTGCTTATCGCTGGCGTAACATAAGGCCATGAAGGACGCTTGGGTGATGGCATTCACGAGCGAAATCAGCTCAATTGAACATTCGTTACTGTCTGAAAATACAGAAGTTGTGGCAATTTCGTCGGATATCTCGTCTGTGCCTACAAATATCTGTCGGATATGTCTCTGTTGTATTCCCATTGCAAACTCCACCAGCTTCAAAAATTGCCGTAACACATCATCAGAGGATACCATGGAGTGATAAATAGCATCAGCTCTAGTGCAAAGATGCGCAAGTAGACGTGCTAGAATTTTCAGTTCTATCGTCGTCGCTTTCGACTGCTGCCACAGTCGCAAATACTTCAGTACATGTGTAAATTGTTTGGTGACGTCAGAATGAAACATGCGAATAGAAGTCGTGTACAGATCCAGAGCTACGGTTGCCACTTGAATATGACTCCTTTCATCAACTTGCAATGGTGCTAAACCTCCAGATGATTCTTTACGTTCGCTCTCGAGACCTTTGCGGTCAAGTTGCTCACTCGAGAATGCCAGCAATTTATCAAGAGGGTTTGACAAATCTGATATTAAAAGAGTGATGGATTTTTGCTTTCGACACCCACGAGCACCTTGTAGTAAGTTCTCCAGATTCTTGTTTAAAATTCCAAGACATGCCTGCAGGATATACACCTGCAAGATGGATGCATCGTGTGCCTTGAAAATGTTCACATATTTTGAGATGAAAGTCAATAGCAACTTATACGTTTCCACCTCGCCATCTATAGCAAACGGCACTCTTGATACAGATGCATTACCATTCGCAGCTTTTACGTCAGCCGAATCACTTGCAAGAGCATTTTTATATAGGAAGCTGAGTAACGAGAGCGCTGTTGTCTCTAAGTAGCTTAAGTCACTGTCATCTTTAGCTTCCACAGCTAGAACATCGGAAGGAATAGAATTCTCGTCCAAAGGTATCCGCTTACCCAAATTTTGGTATGATCGCAACACTCTCTCGTTTCCATCGTATAACCATAGTAGATTGTTTCTTGCATCGAAGCACACCGATATGCACGGAAGGGAGCGTTCCAGACATCCCATATTCTCACCATTTTCGTGCATTTCTTTTGCTAAACCACTTTCACAGTCGAATAGTACACAGTGGATTCGGTTCTTCGATAAAGCATTTTCCTGTGAGGTTGGATCGATAATCAGCATCCCTAGAAAAGCACCATTCGTGTAAAATGAAGGCACTTGTAATTCTACTGTGTCTGCACTGTTCACTATCGCGCTTCGGATTCTCGCTAGGCATGCCAAAACTTCACAACAGACAATCGTATTTTCGTTCAGAATAAATTCCCGCGTTATGACCAAGGTCTTTCCACCTCCCAACGCTCCCTTGGGGGTAATTACTTTGACACTAATGTCATTGGGGCCTACACCGATCTCGTAAATCAGTCTCCCTTCAGTAGCGTAGGCATACAGAGGTAGTGTGAAATTCACAGTGTCATCGGCTGTCCTGGAATAAGACGGAATGTGCTTTTCTAAAGTTAAAGTCTCCAAAAAACCGAGATCTTGAGGGGATATTCGCAGCAATTGACGGCATTGTCGGCTGGCCTGTAACCCACTTATGTCTCTGTCAGGATACATTACATTCAGATACAGTGAATCACCGCAGTAAAGTAAACTCGAAAGAAAGCAATCACTCATTCTCTCTTCCACATCTATAAATCGATCATTTTCTTCGAGGACTTGCGCTCCGACCGATTCATAGTTGACACCACATGCGTAGATCACCATCATTTTTTTGGAATCTGCCATCTTTCCAGTGAAACACCGGATAAGGTGAGAAGCTGCTCGATGAGCTCATGAGTAAGATTAAGACCATTTTCATCGTGATCAGCCACATCCAATTTCCTTTTTTCAAGTTGATTGCAGAACTCTAACACCGCTTCAGTGTTTAGAATATCAAAATCTCCGTACCACACCCGATTGACTCTCACGTTGAGATATTCCATGCTCAGTGCACGGCACAGGAAGAGTGAACGTATCTCCATCCTCGAGAATGC